>BDSI01000012.1:272754-559549 GCA_003117195.1 Eudorina sp. 2006-703-Eu-15
GGCGGGCGGATGCCAGCCGCTGCGTCACGCCCCCGGGAGAGCGCCTGCTCTCCGCGGCTCGAAACACGCTGCCATCTGCCGTTCTGTGGGGGTTTGATGCCACCGAGCCCGTGCCGTGACCTACTACGCCGTGCATGTTGCCAACGCCCGGCTGGCCCATGGGTCGGCGCACCTGCAGAGGCCCTGGAGGCGGCGGCGCAGCGGCAAGGGGGAGCTGGCGGCGTCATGTCCAAACTGTTTGGGCGGCGCTGAGAAGGGAGGACGGCGGAGGGAGCAACGTCGTCAGCGCATGGGATCTTGGGATGGGATGCAACGAGAAGGGACGGAACCGCAGCGCATCGCTGCAGAACAGCAGGGGGTTTGGTACCGAGTCACTGAGCTTTCTTTCTATGATTTGAGGTCGTGATCGCAGCAACGGTGACATGTGTGGGCCACATGCTGCACGCCATGTAAGGACGTCATCACCTCTGTTCTCTCGTTCCCCGAGGGGCCAAGCATCATGCGAACCAGCCTTGGAGGTGGTGGAACCCCGCACGCAGCCCGATGCGGCGTCGTACGGTAGTAGACCGCCACTGGCAGAGCCGGGGCGGCTTCTCAGAGCACCGCGGAAGGCGGGCGGCGCGTGATGGGGAGCTGCACCACGGGCGCGGTCAGCGGCGTGTAGAGATTCGGGCAACCGAGGCCGGTTTAGGGTGGGGGCTGCTGAACTTGGCGCTGCGGGTTGGGAGGTGGGTGGGAGCTGTGGGAGGTGGGTGGGATGGGGCTGAGTGCACCCTCCCGCCCTGCCCCCGGCTCTTGATCACTGCGATTACGATTACGATGGTAAGGCCCAACGGCTGCCATGTGGCCATGTGGCCCCTCGGGACCATGCCCGACCTGCACTGCCCCCCGCGGGCAAGCAGAGCGACACGGTGGCCGCATGCCGCCTCAGCGTGCCATCCCCTGGCGTTTGGGTTTGGCTCAGCACCCCGTGAGCGCTCGGACTGGAGCGTTTGCTGTTCAGGCATACTGCTGGCATACCAGGCCCCCCTGCTGGCATACCAGGCCCCCCTGCCTCGCGACAGAGAGCGAGCCCGGCAACCCACCTTAGCCCCACCTTGAGGCTGCTGTCTGTGGCTGCGGCTGCTGCTGCTGTATGTGTACCGCACCACCGCGCCCGTATGGGCAAAACACATACAGCAGCAGCAGCCGCAGCCACAGACAGCAGCCTCAAGGCGGGCGCGGTGGTGCGGTACACTTAGGGAGGTGGACTGCGACGTCCATGCTCGAGCTGCTCGGGCCCCTGCATGCGCACAGAGCACCTACCGGTACGTATCCGAGACTCACCACCGCAACACGGGTCCGGCACTTCTTGAACGCAATTAAGGTCATGGGGTCTGAGCGGTCGTGGTCTTCGCAGGCCTGCTCGCCTGCAGAGCAGCGAGGGGAGCAAGGCGGGTGTCAGCGAAAGGGTATCAACCGAAACCAGACAAAGGACGGAAGGAGGCAAGTGCAGGAACGCGAAAGGGGACCGAGCGGCGAAGATGGCCGATGACACGTCAACAGGGGATGGCTTGCAGCCAAGGTGGCTTCGCGCGCGCAAGGTTGCAGAGAGGCGCCCGGGCCCCCAACCGCTGCCCAGGGTCGCTCTTGATCGCACAGCAAGACGGTCGTCGCACAGACCCCAATAAACTTGACTCCGTTGTGGGTCTGGCGCAAACAGGCGCAAACCTGCACAGCGGCACAGTAAAGTGTCGGGCATCACCCTAGCGCACAAACGGTGAACTTAACATAAAACTGTACCAATACTTCGCAAAGGTTTGCAATATATAATTACATGAGCAATGCGATCTTGGCTTGAGTTTGTCAGGTCGCTGCACAACGGCCATTTGGCCACTTGTCGCAGCTCCAGAGTCATCCGGTACCGAACCAATCTTCCCTGTGTTCTTGTTATTATTATGTTAAAAAGGGAAATTTCAGCAGATAGTGTGACTTCATTCGTCTTGGCCATAAACCGCTACAGCTATGGTTGGAGCCTGGAAGCTCGCCCCGGCCGGCACATACGAACATAAGTCGATTGATTGCACCTAGAGTAGTTCACCTTTCGAGCTTACCTTTTGCTCTGTCGTGAAGTTTATTGATGAAGTTCATCCAAGGGTAGTCTGCAGTTGCTGGTTTATGTAGCAGTGTCTCTACGGTCTTACTTAATGCTATAGCTGGAATAGGTCTATGCAGCTACCGACGCATCGGCGGCTTGTGTCATCGCGATCCGGTTTCGGGCTTGACCGTTGGTCTTGTACACAGCCATTGCGACATACAATCGCCAGATAAAAATGCATATCGTATCAAACAGTTTATTTTATTGGAAAGAAAAATCGTCCGCTCGGTAGATGTTTCCGGGAACAATGAGTGTTTTGACCGCGACTGCGCTTGTACGCTTTAGCAAAGCATGGAAAGCTGCACCTGACCATCCGCAAGGCCATCGGTCAAGGTACCGTCCATCCACTCTTACGACCCTTACGTCAGGGACGGACGGTCGGAACTGATGTCGCAAAAAGGTCCGCTACATGTACTGTAACCGTTACAAGGTGGACCCGTATCCCGAGGTGATTACAAAATCCTATATAATAACATCACATCAGCTGCGGCCAAGCGGTCCGCCATATGTGGACAGCGCCTGGGCAGGCTCCTCACCCCCTCCGCCCCCCAGCGCGCTCCACTCCATGGGCCTGCTCCCCACCCTGGAGTCCAAGACCCCCGACCAGCTCTTCTCCCTGGACGTGGCCGTGACGCTGCCCGGCAGCGGCGTCCGAGTGGCGGTGGAGGCCAACGGCCCGCAGCGCAACCAGGCGGCCACCCTGGAGGGTGGGCGTTGCTACCTCCTGGCGTCCTGGCGCATCACATCGTACGAATGGTACGGCATCACGGAGACACCGCATCCGTCCGTCCGTTCCTTCGCCGCTGCGTTACTACTACTTCTGCAGCGGCGGCGGCGGCGGCGAAGCGGTCGTGGAAGGTTCCGCCTGCTCTCCCTCCCCCTCCTCCCCCTCCCCCTCCGCGCCCGGACCTGCCGACGTGCCCCCCACTATGATCCCCTCGTCCGCGCTGCCCCCCACTGCGGCGCCCTCCTTCACAAGACCATCAGCCAGCTCCTGTGCGGCGGCGCGGGGTAGGGATCGCTGGGCTGGGTTTGGAGGGGGCTGGGCAAGGAAGATGCGTATGGGAGCGTGTAGAGGACGGGGGAACAGGTCGCAGAGATCCCAAATTTTTTTGTTTGCAGCGAACGAACTGTTTCACGGCTCCCCAGTGCCCTGCTGTCGTCGTCGCTGAACACGGCAATGGCGGCGCCAGACAGACCCCGGCGTCCTTCGATCGCCGAGCACGTGCCACAGACGGTTAGTCGAGCGGTCGTCCCAACGGCTGTACACCAAACAAACCACCGCTACAACCGCCACGAGTGAAGGTGAAGGCAGAGGAGTCAGCACCTCGAGGGTCCCCTTGACTGACTGGGGGGCCGGATGCCCGCCTCCCTGGCCAACAAGCCACAGCCGAATCCATTGCTGCGACGACAGCCCTGCCGGCCCCATCCCAGGGCCCTCCTCCCGATCATGTTGATCCCGATCCCGACCCCGACCCCGATCCCGACCCCGACCCCCCCTCCTGGCCCTCACCTGGAAGGACAAGGTCGCGGAGCCTCTCTTGGCGGCCTTGGGCTGGTGGGGCGCGGGGGCCCAGCCCGTCATGAAGATCACCTTGGGCGGTGAGGGGGAAAGAGGGGGTGAGGGCGGGAGGGGGTAAGAGGGGGTGAGGGCGGGGAGGGGGTGAGGGCGGGGAGGGGGTGAGGGCGGGGAGGGGGTGAGGGCGGGGAGGGCGAGGAGGGGGGAAGAGGGGGTGAGGGCGGGGAGGGGGGAAGAGGGGGTGAGGGCGAGGAGGGGGGAAGAGGGGGTGAGGGCGGGGAGGGGGGAAGAGGGGGTGAGGGCGGGGAGGGGGGAAGAGGGGGTGAGGGCGAGGAGGGGGGAAGAGGGGGTGAGGGCGAGGAGGGGAGAGCGCGTGAGGGCGAGGAGGGGAGAGGGGCCCACACGGAGCCTGGCTGGCTGTAGTTTTAATGGTGATGGTGATGGTGACTATGGGTTTGGTGGTGGCGCTCTTGACTGGCTGTGGTGGTAATGGCGGTGGTGGTCCTGGCCGATACCCTCCCCCCCCCCCACCGCCACCCCAGGTCCAGGTCCAGCGGGGCGCGGGTGCTCACCTCGAAGGTGGCGGTCACACAGCCGCCCCGACCCGCCTCCTCCGACCCGAACAGGGACTGGTACACAGCGGCGGCCTACGGAGGGGTTTGGGGGGGGGTATAGGAAATTGGTAGACAATCTCAAACTGCGCAGCTGCCAGAGCAAAGGTCCGATCAACAATCCACTGTGCCAGGGGTCAGGGGGGTCGGTGGCGTGGTTGGGCCGGGGAGATGTTTAGATTGGAAAGCGAGGGCCGAGGGCCCGGTTACGGGCGCGAGACTGGGGGAGGGCCCTGGACGCGACCCGTGGGTCAGCGGCGGCAGGCGACGATGAAGCAGCCGCCTCAAATCTGTCTGAAGGTGGGATCCGGAGGTGGCGGTGACGGCCCTCTCCCCCTCTCCGCCCCCTCTGCCCAACCCCCCCCCCTTCCTTTCCCTTCCCTGCTCACCGCCAGCGCCGAGTCCCGGGACAGCGACCGCCGCCGCTGCACCGCCGCGTTGCTCTCCCCTAGAGCCTGGGGGCCCGGGACGCGGGCCGTGGGGGGGAGGGGGTTATAAAGAAACAGCCCAGACACACCCAGCCCGGCGACAAATACCAGGAGGAGGGGGAGGGGGAGAAGGGGGGGCGCCCCAGGGAGGGGACTATTCATCCATGTGTGCATGGGAACCGGCTGCATGTCTAATACCCTCGCCCTACCCGCCCCGCCTCCAGTCCTCCCGACCAGACGGTCCCACGCCGCGTGGCCCGCCGCCACCAGGTCAACCCGCTGGCGTGAAGCTCCGGGGGAGCCACTCCGGGTTCATCACCCCGGCTGCATCACTTCCCCTGCCCATTCCTAGTACGGCAATACATAGACTGGTAACGGACGTGGCCCCGTGTGACGCGGTCACTTGGCGGTCTGTTTTTCGGCGCACCAATCGCTTGCCCGGTGGGTGAGCCCATCCCACTACTGCACATCCAGGAAGACTCCAACCCATACTACCGACGTAAGACGTAACCGACCAAGCCACCTCACCCACCCGCCCGCCCGCCCACCCTCCCGCACCCCCCCCGTCCCCCTCCTTCCCCCCACCCTGAGGTGCTGCACCAGCTCCAGGGGGGAGGGGTACCCGATGTTGAAGCGGTCCACGTCCACAGCGGGCAGTCGGAGGTCCGCCCGGGTCAGCAGGTTGCCCGCGTCCCGGACCTAGGGGAGGGCAGGGGGGGGGGGGCAGGGGGGGGAGGGGCAGGGAGGGGGGGCAGGGCGGGGGGGCAGGGGGGGGGGGGCAGGGGGGGGGAGGGGCAGGGGGGGAGGCAGGGGGATACATGACAGGGAGACGGGGAGGGGGAGTATAGGAACTTGGTAGACATATTTAAACTGCGCTGCTGCCGCCAGAGCGAATATCCGATAGAGACTCGACTGAGGGGGAGGGGCATGTAGTCGCGAGGTCAGGTGGGTGGGGCAGGGATGCGAAGAGGCGCAACGGATTCTGCAGCCCCTGGCAGAGCCCGGCCGTGCAAGTCCCCTTCCCCCCCTTCCCCCCTTCCCCCCCTTCCCCCCTTCCCCGCCCCCCTTCCCCCTTACGTGAACCAAGATAGCGAACCTCGAAACGTCACACCGATTGTCCCCCCCTGCCCTACCTCCCTGGGCCCTTCAGGTCCCGAACCTCCCCGGTCCGCCCACCCACCTGCGCCAGCGGCGACACCACCGCCGACACGCCGCCCTCCCGCTCCATCTGAGCAAGCGCGCACGAGATCCTCAACTCCTGGCCGGGGCCGGGGCCGGGGGTAAGCCCGGGAAAAGGTGAGGTTTGAAAAGAGAGGATGCGGCAGGGGGTGAGGAGCAAGCGGAGGAGGCGCTGCTGCTGTGAGGTGGGACTCGGCGTCCGCTAGAGCCTCCCTCCCTGCCTCCCTCCCTGCCTCCCTCCCTGCCTCCCTCCCTGCCTCCCTCCCTGCCTCCCTCCCTGCCTCCCTCCCTGCCTCCCTCCCTGCCTCCCTCCCTGCCTCCCTCCCTGCCTCCCTCCCTGCCTCCCTCCCTGCCTCCCTCCCTGCCTCCCTCCCTGCCTCCCTCCCTGCCTCCCTCCCTGCCTCCCTCCCTGCCTCCCTCTTCTGTCGCCCCGAGTGTGGTGGCAGCGAGGGATGGCATGGTACACCCACACAGTGTGTGTGTGTGTGTGTGTGTGTGTGTGTGTGTGTGTGTGTGTGTGTGTGTGTGTGTGTGTGTGTGTGTGTGTGTGTGAATCGTTACATATCTGCCGGGCCGACACTGGCCGGGGGCGCTAACCCGCCCCATACGGGAGACCGCCGAAGCACTTTCCCCCGGATACGGGGGAAAGGGGCGTAAGGGACCTCTGTCCCCTCGCTCTCAACCTAGGGCGCGTGTGTGTGTGGATTTGCATCCGTGCTCGTCGTCCCTTCGTACGGGGGTTACCCCCGGGACCGCCTTCTCTTCCCCTCCCTCCCTCCCTCCCTTCCCGGCAGGTGCCTCCAGCGGTCGGTCCCACCCGTCCCGCCCGCCCCAACCTCCCCCTACCTTCGTACGGGGGTACCCGCCCCCACCTCCCCCCCCCACCTGCAACGTGTCGCCCCCCAGCAGGGCCGACAGGAACAACCCGTCGGGGACCAGCGCCAGGCGGCACTGCGCCATGGCGCCCTGGGGCGGGGAGGGGGGCGGGGAGAAAGGGGGCGGGGAGGGTACAGGAAATTGGGTAGACAGATTGAAGCTGCTGCGGAGGGGAGGGGGCAGTGCGGCGGCATGAGGCGGCTCCCGGCGCCGGATGGAGAGGGCGGTGTGGGTAGGTGGTCGCGCTGAGGGCGGTGTGGGGAGGTGGTCGCGCTGAGGGCGGTGTGGGGAGGTGGTCGCGCTGAGGGCGGTGTGTGCCGGCGGTGGTGTGTGGAAGCGGTGTACCTTATCTGTGGGGAGGTGGGGTGTGATGTGATGTGATGTGATGTGGTGTGGTGTGGTGTGATGTGGTGTGGTGTGGTGCGCTGCCCGCCTTGTGCCCGTACGAGTAGCCGCCGGCCCCGTCACTGTCGAGCCGCCAACTGTTCCGTACCGACCGACCCGTGGGTCACCGCTGTCCCTCGGGGCTTCCCGCGGTCGCCGCCACACCTCAGTGACGACCGCACTCGGGGCCCCGAGGTCAACCCGACAACAGCCCGCGAACCTAGACAACCCAACCCTCCCCCCATCCCCTCCGCCCCCCTCTGCCCCCCTCTTCCCCTCCGCCCCCCTCCCCCCCTCCCCCGCCCCCCTCCCTCCTCTCCCCCCGCCCCTCTCCCTCCTCTGCCCCCGCCCCGCTCACCGGCAGGTCATTGGCCCAGTGCAGCCCTAAGCAGCTGATGATGACTGGCCAGCAGTGCCGGGAGGGCCGGGAGGGCCGGGAGGGCCGGGAATGGGGGGTAGCAAACGGGGCGGGAGAGAGGGGGGTTTAGGCATAAGTGAATACATACATAAGCAAGCAAGGCCGTTCCCCCTTCCCCCCTCGACTCCGTCCCTCCCGACACCTCTTCCCCCCCTCCCCTCCCCACACACACCAGGATGCCCATCCCGGCTCTGCACCCCATGCTCCCGGACCTCCCTCCCCCCCACGACCCCGCCCACTGGCCCTGTCAGTCAGGACAGCGAACCATGTCCAACCAAACTCAACTCCTTCCCCCTCCCCCTTGCTTCCCCCTCTCCCTTGTTCGCACTTTCGGTTCTCGATATCAGTCTTCCCGTCCCAGGTCTTCTTTCGTACCAAATTCCGAAACCCCCCTCTCCGCCCCCCTCTCCGCCCCCCTCTCCGCCCCCCCCCTTAGGTCTTACGGTCGACACTGGAGGGCTGCAGCGGCAGGTGCTCCTCGTCGCCCCGCACACATAGCACCCGGGGCCAGGGCCGGGCACCCGGGCGGCACCGGGACTCGGCCGCCTCCCTCTGGGAGGGGCCAGCGGGCAGCGGGGTGTGAGGGAGGGGGGTATAGGAAATCGGTACACATATTCATACTGCGCTGCTGCCAGAGCGAATATGTGAGGGGGCGGGCCGGAGGGAGGAGCGGACGAGGATCGGGCCGGCAGCGGTGGAGTGGAAGAACCAACATGTTGGGCTCAGATCCAAAAGGCCCCCACAAGTGCTCTCCAGTCCTGCGCCTCCCCTACCGCCCCTACCTGGTTATCGGGTGCTGGATGTGATCGGGACCGTTTCTTGGGCTCGTCCTTGCGCGATAAGACCCTCCCTGTGCCCTTCCTCCCCTTCCCCCCCGCCCCCCCCCTCCCCGCCCCCCCCTGGTACTCCTCCCTGTTGGTTCCAAGACGCAAACACCGCCCGCATCCGCACCCAGCATCCCCCTTCCTCCCTCCCCCCACCTTACCCGCCCCACCCACCCGCGGCGCACCCCTCCCCTCACCTGCACCCGGTCCAGCATGTCCTGCGACGAGTCCACCACCACCACCCGCTCGATCCCCGCCCGGCCGCCCGCCAGCTGGTGCAGCACCGGAAGGGCTGTACCAGCGGGGAGGGGGGGAGGGGGAGGGGGAGGGGGAAGGGGGGAGGGGGTTAGAGCGGGGGAAGAGTGGGCGAGGGAGGAAAGGTAGGGGAACGGGGGCTGGACTGCGCTAAGATTGGGCGGGGGCCTGAGGAAACGGCATGTAAAACCCTAGGCACGGGCGGTCGAAGGGAATGTTCACCGGCGCCCTCCAATGACCTCAATGGCACCTCTGGATCCCCGATAAATGCAATTCTATCCCAACCCCACCGCGGTCAGCAGAGTTTGGGATATGTCCACCATAACCCCACCATCATCCTCCCACCCCACACCTCCGGTACACCCCCCAATCCGCACGCCCAACCCATTACCTTCCCGGCTGGGTGTGTCTCGGCCGGTTTCTTTTTCAACCCCCAAATCCATGCCAAACCCTCCCTCCCTGGCCCCGGCACCACCGCCCTCCTCACCCGCTCCCCCCGGCACCACCGCCCTCCTCACCCGCTCCCCCCAGCACCACCGCCGTGGGGAAGCTCCTGCGGCAGTCCTCCAGTCGGTCAAGCAGCCGCTCACTGACGGCCGCCAGCAGCGGGTCGGCGACGTCCAACAGGGCCGCGGACCGATCCCGGTGGAGAGACTTGAGGTGACTGAGGAGGCAGGGGCGGCGGAGGGGGGTGGGGCGGGGAGTAATAGGAAATTGGTAGACATATTTATATACTGCGCTGCTGCCAGAAGCGGGGGTGGGGGTTGAAACGGAACAGCCCAGACGGGGGTCGGGCGGGTGGCAATGATGGGAAGTGGGTGGGCGCCAATGAACTCTGCGGGGGAGACAGGAGGCGCGGAGTTGGAGGGCCGAGTGAGGGGTGAGGGGTGGCGGGTGCGGGGTGGCGGGTGCAGAATGGGGCCAGGGAGGGAGGGTGCGCGGAAGAGGAGGGGACGGACAGCGGGGAGAACCTCTATCAGTGCCTTTTGGGTGGAAGGCGGGAAGGGGGAAGGGGGAGGCTTGGTAAGGCCAAGCGCACGCTGCGAGGACTGCCAGAGCAGGGTTACGACACGGTGCCGTACCGGTCAAACACGTCCATCGGCGCGCCCAGTCCCTCGTCACGCGGCGCGGAGCGGTGCGCCATCCCGCGGCGAGGCGCCACCACCGCAGCCGCAGCCGCGAGCTGCGGAGCTTCGGGGTTGCCGGGGCTGCTGCCCCGGTGCAGGTGCCGTACACCAAACGGCGTTGGCGGCGGCCGCGTCTCCGCCTCCGACGGCGCCGCTGCCCAGATCCCGCCGCGCGCCCGTGCGCGAACGTCCCAACGCAGCGCCGCCAAGGGCGCGGGCCGGCGGCGATGCTGGTGACCCCCAACTGTGTGTCCGTGGTTGTGGTTGCCGTACCCAGCGGCGCCGTTGTCGTAATCGTTCTCCATCACAGACCCAACTGACGACGACGTTTCCGCATGGTCGCCGTCGTCGTTGCGGGTGCCGTACGCGTCTCGGGCCACGGGCCCGGCCCGCGCGCTCACAGGCACAACCGACGCGTCGCCGCCGCCGCTGGGCATATTGTACGGCAGGTGCGCACCGATTCCTCCGACGGCACCTCCGCCGACGCCACCGACGGGACACCCAGGGCCAGCCCACCAGGCCGCCAACTGCCGCCAAAGCCCTCCGCTCTCCGGCTTTGAGCCGGCTTTGCTCCACCCAACGTTCCCACAGCCATCGCCAGTAGTGGTGGCGGTCGCTGCCGCTGCTGCTCGCTGCCGCTGCCGCGTGGCCAGTTTCAGCCCCCTACGCTCCTCCCTCAGCATCAGTAGGGTGGCCTCCGCCTCTGCGGCAGCGACTGCGCATGTGGCGCTTGAGGGGCCGGGGCCGCCGGGCATGGGCAGGATGCCCGCATGGCCGCCGCCGTGGTGGCGGTGTCCGCCCTCCTCGCCGCCCTCAGCGGCCGTGGGCCGCCGCAGTTTGACCAGAGTTAGGAGGGAGGAGAGGAAGCCGGCGTGGCCGCTGCTGGCGCCCGCAGCGGTGACCAGCGCGGGGGCGCAGCTGCAGGGGCTAACGTGCATGGATGGCTGGTTTGAAGGCTCAGAGATGGAAGGTGCCTTCCTAGCTACCTAGTTAGCTGGCTGTAAGAATAATGGCAGCAATCCACTGGAAGGGCAGGACGGATGGTAGGAAATGTACGTGGAGGTGATGTTGCTCGCGTCCCACGTAGCTGAGGGCGTCAGGCTCTCTGCGGCTGTACAAGCAGAAGTATGGCTCAGGATTTGCCCCGGGGTGAAAATTGTGGAAGGCGTCAGAACCTTACGATGTTGGCTTTGGCGCTCAACCGAGCAGAGGAGATTTCAGTGACCCCGACATGCTTGATGGAATTCAACAATGATGCGGTAATTTAACTACTCTGATTTCTGGGCAAGGTTGCGGGCGAGCAGCTGGCGGTGGCAGCACAATTGCAAAACCACTGGAATGCACATGTCTCGGAATGCAGACTGAAGATATAAGAAATGCCCATTACGTTGTCCTATATTCCAAATGGGGAGCAGGAGATCTGTAGGCTTTCAAGAAACGGAGTGCTCCACTGCGACATGAAGCCGTACAAACGAACAGGCGCTCTGCCTCTGAAGGTGAAGCATCGAAGCGCTTTTATGCGTTGATGAGACGGCAATCCCATGGGCTAGAATGTTGTCACAAACATTGCCGCGAATACTGTAGCTGCAGGGCAGGTTTGTCGTTGCGATGAACCGCCTGCTCAGCGTTTTCCAGCATGCGGCGTTAGCAAATGCTACCAAGCAGACCGCTTACAGCTCTTCACATCTTCCCTGCCAATTTCCGTCGTTTCCTTCTGTAGCCTTGCTCATCCCGGGCAGCTTGAGCTGGTTCAGCACAGCGGTAGCGGCGCCGGGCGACGACCTACAGCAGGGCACAAGTGCACCAACACCTTCGGCTCCTCCGCATCCTTTCACAGGACAGCTTCAGGCGGCTCCGGCCGGTGGCGCTTCCATCGGCGTCGCCGGCGCGCCCAATCCTCCGCTCAGCCCTGCGCCCGCAGTCCCCGCAGCCGGCCCCCCGCCGCAATCTCAAGCCAGCTTCGCAGCCGCCCAGCCTCAGCCCGCGGAGCAGGAGGATGCAGACCCGGACGGATTCCCGCCTGCAGGGGGCGTGTTCGAGGACGAGGCGCTGGCCGCCCAGCTGCGGCAGCCGCCCTCCGTGCACCTGCTGCAAGTGGTCCCCACCCCCGAGGGCGCCCCCCGCGACAAGCTGCTCGTCCGCGACTTCATCCAGAACTCCCTCTACCACCCGGTGAGCCCCGCCGCCTCCTACACCACCACCCCACAGCGCCCCACCACAGGTCACCCTGCCGGCCGCAGCACTCAATGGATCCGTTGCTCCGCCCCAGCTGCTGGCGGGGGGGGGGCGGGGGCAGGCGGGTGGTTGGCCCGGGGGGGGCAGCGGGCCTGCCCTCGGTGCTGCGCCCCGGGGGTGTGCAGCGCACTGCAGGCCCTGCGGGCGCCAGGCCCTGCACGGCCCCCCAGGTGCTCACAGTGCGATATCGCTCCCCCGGTACCAAGCCATGTGTGGATAGCTCCTCCAAGGTCCGCAAGGGCGGCGCCTGCCCCTCCCCCTCTCCCCCCGGGGGAGGTTGCTGGGGCAGTTCCGGCAGCCCCTCCCTCGTTGGGTCGTTGGGGGAGCGGTTCCCGCATCTGTAGGGTGGAGGGGGGTGGAGGGGGGCGGACGGTGGTCCGTGGGCCCGGGGGGGGCGGGCGCGGGCGCGAGGACCCGGGGCGCAGCGCCCCCCTCCGCCCTCCGGGGGTGGCCCGAGCAGCGGCCACCCGGATGTGGCGCCGCCGTGACCCGCATCGCACACACACCGGCCTGGACCGTCGTGTTAGCCTTGCATGCCACGAACTGCTGCTCCGAACACAACACACACACACACACACACACACACACACACACACACACACACACACACACACACACACCGGGAAGGCGAAGGGTCCAGCTGTGGGTGAGGTGGCGCCTGCGGGAGAAGATACCCGCGGGTGGGTGTCTTGCGGGGGCGGAAGGGCTGCGCACATGCGGGAGCGGTCTGTGATGTCATCGCTCCTGCACGGGGGTACACGGCACAGGTACAGGTGCAGGTGACTGGCTGATCTTCAGAAAGGGAGGGGTAGGGCGGGCAAGGGATGTCCTAAAATACGGGTCGGAACGGGGAATGACGCGCAGCGACCCAACCTGGCCCCGGCCCCTGCGCTGCTTCCTGCGTATCCCTCCCCTGCCCTGCCCTGCCCTCCCTATCCCCTCAGACCCTGGGCTACTTCAACGCCCCCACCCCCCCGGTGGGCAGTGTGGGCAGCCCCATCAACTACTGGCGGATCTACTGCAAGGACGAGTTCAACATACTGGTGGGCAAGAAGTACCAGGAGCTGGAGGTGAGGGAGGGGCGGGGTTGGGGGGGGGATAAAAAACACAAGCCCAGACACACCCAGCCCGGCGACAAATACTTACCAACAATAATTACCGGTACCTGCAAGGCAAAGGAGGAAACGCAAGCGAAAGCAAAGAAGCCGGGGGGGAGAAGGGACGGGGGTATAGGAAGTTGGTAAGCATATTGAAGCTGCGCTGAGGGATGGGGGGATGGGATCTCTGGAGGGGGGGGAGGTCGGGACGGTGGGGTCCTGTGGACGGGGGTTGTGACCGGGCGACGTGGAGGGTGGGGTAGGGGTAGGGGTACAGGAAATTGGTAGACGTAGACGTAGACCGGGCGGTTCGGAGGAGGGGTCCGCGGAGGAAGACGGCTGTGGGTCAGGGGCGGTCGCAGCGTCCGCGTTCGCCACCCACCTGCGACGCGTTGGAAAAAGGCACTGCAGGTGAGATCTGAGATCTGCATCGGCGGGTCCAGGGGGGAAGCCGGGACAGCGAGATGGACACATGGGCCCGGGGGGTGGGTGGGTGGGTGGGTTGGGGTGTTAACCGCCCCGTGCGGATGGCGCCATGACCCACCAAGTACCGCTGGGGAACCGCCTCTCCGTGCCCTGCCGAATCCAAATACTAAAAAGACACCCAGAGCCCCGAGAAGCTCAGGATGCCCCACATTCGGACCCACTCCACCCTATGATGTCCGTTACCCCCCCCCCCCGCGTCGGTTCCCCAATCCCTACCCCCCCCCGCGTATACCCTCCCCCAGACCTCCTTCCTGACCCCGGCGGAGCTGTTCAGCCCTTGGTACGGCGCCTGCATCGCCCGGCACATCGTGGAGCACCGCAGGTGGGGGCGGGGGGAGGGGGCCCCGCGGGGGACAGCCAGGACATGATGGGGGGGTGGGGTATAGGAAATTGGTAGCCATGCTTACACGTAGCGCTGCTGCCAGAGCGAATATCCGATAAAGACTCGACTGTACCAGGATCTCCAGCGAAGTGACGACGTCCACCTTGTAGGCCTTGACAAATAGTGACTGAAGTAAAATAGTGAGTGAAGGGGCGGGTGGGGGGGCCCGGGGGTGGGCAACCCGGGGCGGGGAACGTGGGAATATAGGGCCCACGGGTGGACGATCACAGGGCCCAGGGGGACAGCTGTACGGCTGGAGGGTCTGGGGACGCGGGGTTATGAACCCCACCCCATGTGTGGGGGTATGGGTGCCCGAGTTGTGTGCGCGTGGACGTGCGGGCGGGTGGGTGGGTGGCAGTGCAATCGCTTGAGCGGCGTCGTCCATCGAGTCATCGGGTCCAGGGCGGGAGGATGCGGTCCGCGGCGGGCCGCAAGGCCAGGTCCGGTCGCCCTCCCGACGTGCGCCGACCCACGGGTCACTCTGTCCCGGGGGTCCGCCCCGTGTTGCCGCCCGCGTCCCGCCGTGTCCTGATCAGGCACCACCTGGCCATGGAGGGGCAGCCGCTGCACATCGTGGAGGTGGGCGGCGGCAACGGCACACTGGCGCGGGACGTGCTGGTGAGGGGGTAGGGGTTTGGGGGGGGGGTCGTTGAGGGTTTAAGTTCCTCAAGTGTGGCGCGGTTCTGCGACGCCCGGTCCGAAAGGTGGTGGTCCTCCTCCTGCTGCTGCTTTATACTGCTCGGCCTGGGTTTGACCGGCCGTCAACACTCCCCGAATATGTCTACCAATTTCCTATATCCCCCTCCCCGCCACATACTTGGTCCCTCCCGGGCTGTGTGTGTGTGTGTGTGTGTGTGTGTTTGTGTGTGTGTCGTTGCTGTCGACACTTGGATCCTTCCCCTCCCCGTCCCGCCGCTCCCTCGGACCCCGTCCCGTCCTCCCCGCATCAGGACTGGCTGCGGGACAACCGACCGCAGGACTACCGCCAAACGTCGTACACGTGTCTGGAGATCTCCACCAGCCTGGCGGCCCGGCAGTACGACAAGGTTGTACGGCAGGGTGGTCATGGCGGGCGCTTCCACCTGCGGCGCGGCAGCGGGCTGGACCCTGCCACGTGGGGCTCTGAGCGGCGGTGGGAGCACACGTTCGTGCTGATGATGGAGGTGCTGGATAACCTTCCCCACGACAGGTAAGGGGGGGGGCCCACCAGGGGGTACTAGTGCGCCGGGCAGTGGGGCGCTGAGGTGGATGGGGGGTGTGTGCTAGGGGGGCAGCAGGAGGGCAGGTGGTGGGCAGCCGGTGGTGGTAGGGGGGCAGCCGGGCACACGCATTTCCGGTTTGGGTCGGCCGGGGGAGGGGTGGGGTTGGCCGCGTTTGTTTCTCGCTGGACAACATACCCCACCTTCCTCCTCCGCCTCCCCCACCTCCTCCTCCGCCTCCCCCACCACCTCCCCTGCCTCCCCCGCCTCCTCCTCCCCCGCCTCCTCCTCCCCCGCCTCCTCCTCCCCCGCCTCCTCCTCCCCCGCCTCCTCCCCCGCCTCCTCTGGCAGCAGCGCAGGCCTTTGCTCTGGCAGCAGCACCGCAGTTTAGATATGTCTACCAACTTCCTACACCCCCGCCGCCTCCCCCGCCTCCTCCCCCGCCTCCTCCCTCAGGGTTTTCCGCCGCCGGCCCAGCGACCCCTGGCAGCAGACCGTGGTGCGGCCCCTGGAGGGCCCCCCGGGGGGTACCCCACACCCCCAACCTCCAACCGCCTTCACGTCCGCCTCCGCCGGGGACGTCGGGGGCCCGGAGGGGGAGGCGGCCGGCGGCAGTGAGGCGGGCGGTGGCAGCAGCAGCAGTCTGGAGCGGGGTCCCTGGCGTCTGGTCGGTGAGCCGCTGACCGACCCCCTGCTTCGCCGCACCCTGGCCGCCACCTACCGGGCCCCCTCCCGGGAGCAGCAGCTGGACGACCGCTTCAACAGAGTGCTGGACTTCATACTGGCCAGGGGTGGGTGCGGAAAAAAGGGGGGAGGGGAGGGGTGAGGGGCGGAGGGGGGGATGGGGTAGGGGACAGGAGGATGTGTGGGGGACGGAGGGGGACGGGGGGGGCGGGGGGGGCGAGGAGGAGGGGGGAGGGATGAGGGGAGCGGGGAGGAGGGGGCGGCGGGAGGGGGGAGGGTTTTCGTTGTCTTGATTGACATGATGGGATGAATGAGGGGGCTGGGTGGGCCCGCGCCTGCCTGTCCCCGGCGGTCCCTTCTTGCAGCCACCAACTGCCAACTACCAACTACCCCACTACCAACCACCAACTACCAACTACCAACCATCTCCCCGCATGTGTCCCACCGGGTTGCGGTCTTGCTGGCCCCGCTCCGTTCAGCGGCCGCACTGGCAGCCGTCGCCTCTCCCCTCACCTCCCTGGCTACTGGCGAACTGGAAGGCTGCCTTAGCTGTCTCGTCCATTCCGAAGTCGTCCCTATCCTTCCCCCCCGCCCCCGCCCCCCCGCCCCCTAAACCCCCTCCTATCCTCCAGACACGCAGCCCAGCAGCCGTGAGGAGGTCCAGTGGGTCCCTACGGGCGCTGCGGCCTTCCTGGAGCTGCTCCACTCGGTGAGGCCCAACCACAGCCTCATCGCCGCCGACTTCGACAAGCTGCCCGACGTCCGGCTGGAGGGCAGGAACGCACCGCTGGTCGCGC
Source organism: Eudorina sp. 2006-703-Eu-15 (assembly GCA_003117195.1). NCBI lineage: Eukaryota > Viridiplantae > Chlorophyta > Chlorophyceae > Chlamydomonadales > Volvocaceae > Eudorina > Eudorina sp. 2006-703-Eu-15. Next base: position 289,393 of record BDSI01000012.1, read on the forward strand.
AGAAGGTGTGTGTGTGGGGGGGGTCAGGGGGGTTGGGGGGGACCTGTGTATGTTTCTTAGGCAGGCAGACAGGAGTGCGTGACATGCGAGGGACGGAATGGCGCCCAGTATTTGTGCGTATGGCGTATGTTGGTATGTAAGGGGTGTGTGTGTTTGTGTGTGCTTAGAGAGGAAAACCGTTGGGAGGAGGAGGAGGAGAACAAGGAGCGATATGACCCGGTGGAAATGCGCTGAGAGCTGCGGCTACGCAGCGGTGAAGGCAACGGTTACGGTTACGGTCTAGCTGTTGCGATGGCATCGACGGTCAGCTCCGCCCCTCCCGCCCCTCCCCCTCCTCTTCCCCCCCCCCAGGTGGGAGGCCGCAACATCGACCACGACACTCTGCTGGTGCCCTGGGGCACGGCCGACATCTTCTTCCCGACTGACTTCGAGGCGCTGTGCGCCCTCTACCGGGCCACCGCCGAGCACGTGTGGGGACCGGGAGGGGTCGCCGCCGCCGACGCCGCCACCGCAGCACCAGCACCAGCAGCGGCGGCGGCTGACAGCGGCGGCGGCGGCGGCTCGGCGGCGGCGCCGCCGCCGCCGGGCACGCCCGCGGCGGCGGCTGCCGCCGCCGACGCAGCGTCCTACGGCGGCGGCGCGGCGGCGGCGGCGGCCTGGAGCAGTGGTGTCGGCGATGTGAACGCGGAGCACTTCCGTCAGGGGGCGGTCATGAAGCGCTACCGGGAGATGTTCCGCACCGCCACCATCTGCGCATTCAACCCCATGGTCGACGACTTTGTGAACGCCAGGTTCTTCTTCGGGGACTCCAAGGACCGCTACCCGCCGGGACAGCGGCGGCCGGCACAGCAGGTGGGAGGGCGCTGTGTGTGTGTGTGGGGGGGTGCCCCCCGGGCGGGGCCGAGGGTTGGAGCGAATCAGTGGACTTACACAAACTGTTTCTTAGAGGAGGGGGCCTGTTGACAAAGAGGGAATTCGGGAGAGGACTGACGGGCTTATGGCGCCGAGGATGGGGGAGGAGGTGGTGCGGGGCCGAGGCAGGATGGGGGAGGGGGTGGTGCGGGGCCGAGGCAGGATGGGGGAGGGGGTGGTGCGGGGCCGAGGCAGGATCCGCACTCCAACGATTCGAGACGCTTCACGGATCCTCATCCACCGGGTACCGCGCCAACGCCAACACGGGCTTCTTCCCCCCGAAGGGCCAGGCGGCGCCCTGCTCTGCTCTGCTACAAAAAGGGGGGTTGGGGCAGGTTACCACTGGCCGCACCGCATCAAGCTCGTAAAATGTAAAAGTACGGTATTGAATGCTGTGCGACACCTTGAGCCACACCACCACCACCGCACCACCACCGCCATACGACCCTGTGTGACACACGGGGTGGACCTCACACCCCTTGTCCCATTCACCCCTTGCCCACTGCGGTGCCGATTTCTCATCCACCCCACCCCACCCCCCCCCCCCCCCCCCCCCCCCCCCCCCCCCCCCACCCCACCCCACCCCACCCCACCCCACCCCACCCCACCCCACCCCACCCCACCCCACCCACCCCACCCCACCCCCCCCCCCCCCACCCCCCCCCCCACCCCACCCCACCCACCCCACCCCACCCCACCCCACCCCACCCCACCCACCCCACCCCACCCCACCCCACCCCACCCCACCCCACCCCACCCCACCCACCCCACCCCACCCCACCCCACCCCCCCCCCCCACCCCACCCCACCCCACCCACCCCACCCCACCCCACCCCACCCCCCCCCCCCCCCCCCCCCCCCCCCCCCACCCCACCCCACCCCACCCCACCCACCCCACCCCACCCCACCCCACCCCACCCCACCCCGCCCCACCCCGCCCCGCCCCACCCCACCCCGCCCCACCCCGCCTCCCCGCACACCCCCCTATACCCCCGCCCCCCAGGCGTCCAAGTCGCGACTGCCCCAGCCGCCCTCCTCCCCCATCACGGCCATCAAAGCGCACATCCCCGCAGCCCCCGCGGCGGCAGTGCGGGCCCGGCTGCAGCAGCAACCCCATCCCCACGCGCATCCGCCTCTCAACCCCCAGCACAAGACCCAGGGGCCCCCGGCGCGGCAGCCGCCGCCGGAGCCTGTGCTTGGCGGCAGGCGGCAGCGGGCGCCTGGTGGCGGGGGTGCGGGATCCGGCGGTGGGAGCGGGGTTGGCGGCAGCGCCGGGGGAGGCAAGGGGCGAGAGCCGCCCCGGAGGTAGATGAGCGCTTCCCCCCTCCCCTGGAGAAGGAGAAGGAGGAGGAGGAGGTTGGATGGTGTGGTGTGGGGCAGGGTGGGTACGGGAATTTGGGAGGCAGGGAAAATAGATGAGCGCTCCCCCCCTCAACTGGAGGGGGAGGAGGAGGAGGAGGATGTGTGAGGAGGAGGTTGGGTGGCGTGGGGCACTATGGTGTGGCGCAGAGTGGGGTTAAGGTAGACAGGGGTGGCGCGGGCTGGGCTGGGGTGGGGACATTGTGATGGGACAGCTTGTAGGACCTGGTGTGCTGTGTGCTGTCGGTGCCGCGCTTGGAGGGATGCACGGGCGTGTTAAGAGAGAGCGAGGACATGTGCTGCAGGGGCGGAGGGTTGGGACTCCGGCGTCTGGGGCCTCCCGGTCGAGAGAGAGAGGAGCAGGGAGGGGAGGGCAGGGGTGGGGAGGGGAGGGGTGGGGAGGGGAGGGGAGGCGCACTGTGCAGGAGGAGGGTGGGCGAGCGACCTGCAGGGCTCATAGACGCGCGCGTCGCTGCAGGCTTGGGTGGGCGCTTGGGGGTTAGGGTCCAGGGAGGTGCTCGCCTGCTTCCTGATTGCTACCGTACAGCGTGAAAGGGGTGTGGCCAGGAGGACGATGTCGTATGGAGCCGTGTGCTACTGGAATACAGTAGCAAGCCCCAGTCCTGGAGTACACCCGGGTTTGCTGGGAGGACAGCAAGCGCAAGTATGCGCGGCTGGCGAGGTGTCGGCGTGTCTTCGCCACGAGGAGGGATCATTCGGACGGACGTCGGCGAGGGAATGTGTACGGGGTCGGGATGTCGGAGAGTCGGACGGCCGCTGCTGATGCTTGCCTGCTTGCAGCCGCACATCCCCAACGCGACCCGACCTCGGCCCAGTCCGCCACGAGAGATGAGACCCAAACACGGAACGGAATCGTGGACACGGACCCCGCGGCGCATCGCCTATCAACCCAGTGTAGTATGAATGACGGCACAGCGGACCCCACGCCAGGGTCATCGATCGACCGCCGCAGCCTCCTCGTTAATCACACGCTGCAAGAGATATTCCTCAAGTACCGTCAATAAGGACAGCGAAGTCGCAGAAGAGCACCGGACCGATAACCTCCGATGTACGGGTTGCCGATCACCGCCTCCAGCCGCCCCTCATCGTCCAGGAAGCGCGCCGGAGGATGCGAACTGCGCCTTGTGTCCCACCACACCCCATCTACCCACCCCACCCCATTGCAAGAGACGAAAGCGGGAGAAGCAACGGCCGGAAAATGGTGGGGTGCGGTATCACTACAAAGGCTATCGGCCACCGCCGGAGACGGGAGCAGGTCTTCGCCATGGTTGTGGTTCGCTAATAGGGGCGCCCCGGTGGCTAGCTCCCTCTGAGCTGGCTTTATCCCTGGCTGTGGTTGGTCCCCAGGACCGGGGTGGTTCCCCTGGTAGAGTGGGTGCGGAGTATGCTTCGGTGCGCTTGTGGAGCCTGTCCGGTGCGTCCAGGTGGCGCGATTTTGTTTTTGCAGTGTGTGGTGAAAAGCCTGGCGGCTGTCACCGATGACCCGCGGGGTCCACTGTAACATCAGCAATAAAAATCACCGCGCTACAGTATAGTGACGATCAACATAAATTATCAAACGAATGATCCGTCATCAACATGCAACACGCAACTTGCAGGCGTAGTAAAGGGATATCGGTGACGAGACAAGCGGTTTGCGACGGTTGCCGCGACGGGACGCGGCCGCGTCGAGGCAACGCTGCAATCGTGCATCACCAGCGGCGACCATACCGAAACAGATGTATAATTATGTTATGTTAAATTTTCTATGATTTTGAAGAGGCGAAAGCTTGATGTTTCATGCATGCACTTCCTGACGAAGCATTGGACCCGACAGACCCGACCCGGTCCGCATCCCATCAGAATTCCTGCAACACTAGAGCGCAGAACTCAAAATCAATAGAATTACGTTAATTATTTATAATCATGCCTGCGGCTTCATCCTCGCGCGCTTTCTGTGCTGCCGTGGCCCCCCTTGGCCTCTGGCTGATCACCCTCCAAGCAGCCGTGCACGCCGCCGCTGGCCTGCGCGTGACCATCCTCAATGACGTCCCCGCCCATTTCGAGGTGGGTGCGGTCGCCGGCGCTGCCATTGGCCGTTCTGCAGACGGGCCGCCCCTCCCTGGCGTCATGCCACGCATGAGGACCCGACGGCGCGCCTCCAGCACGGTCGACACACCCGCACGGCCCCTACAAACCGCACCTCCCCCACCCCACCCCTGATATGCCCACCACCCCTCTACACACACACACACACACACACACACACACACCACACACACACCACACACACACCACACACACACGTGCTGGGTTTGCTTACTGCTTCATCCGTCACCCCCCTCTCCCCCCCTTCACGCACAGCCCTGGGTGTGCCTGGGCTGTGTCTCCATTCATTCTCACTCCCCCCACCTTCGCGCACACTTGCTGTGTGTCTCATGTCCACTCGGACTCGGACTCGGGGTCTACTGTAACATCGTTAATTACAAAATGACTCGGGCGGCACCCAGTCACCTCTATCTGTGACCGAATGGACTTTACAGCGGACCCCGGAAAGGGATCAACGGACGGTGTATTCACCAGGGCAAGGCCCCCCAGCAGGCCCCACCACCGACATCCGACCCAGAGGTGCGGTCACCGGTTGCCCCCCCTGCAGGTGCTCGCCGGCGCAGTGGACACTGTCCGCACCCACCTGGGGGTGCAGCCCCAGGTGGTGTGGATGACGCCCCACCAGAACTCCTGCGCCCGCAGCCCGGCCGGTGGGGCTCCCCGGCGGCTGCGACCACCGCCGTACGGCCTCCTCTCCTGGCTGGGTGACTCACCCGACGACCCCAACTGGTAAGGACCCCAACTGGTGAGCGCCGCGCCCACCGCGCATCAGTCGCATCAGTCGCATCAGTCGCATCAGTCGCATCAGTCGCATCAGTCGCATCAGTCGCATCAGTCGCATCAGTCGCATCAGTCGCATCAGTCGCATCAGTCGCGTCAGTCGCATCAGTCGCATCAGTCGCATCAGTCGCATCAGTCGCATCAGTCGCATCAGTCGCATCAGTCGCATCAGTCGCATCAGTCGCATCAGTCGCATCAGTCGCATCAGTCGCATCAGTCGCATCAGTCGACTGGGAGGGCAAGGCGCGGGAATCCCCCGGTTCCTCGCACGCGGGTGTGCACTGCCGCCCCGCCGGGCTGCGACTGCCTCCGCGTTCCGCCCCTTCAGACACCTTCCCTTACCCCTGCCCGCCCCCTCTCTTCCTGCCATCTTCCCTCTTCCCCTCCCTTACCCATTCCCGGTTGCCCCTTCCCTGCCCCTCCCAGGCACCACCTCGCGCTGTGCACGGCGCCGGACGCGCCTTCCGTGCCCGACCAGATGCGAGCGGCCCTGGACTGGGGCCCCACCGACATGCTGCTGTGCATCTCCCCCGAGCTCGATAAGGACACGGTGAGAGCGGGCGAGCAGGGCAGTAGGTGGGTGGGGCGGGGTGGGGTGGGTACAGTGTACGGCCAGGGATCGTACAGCGTACGGCCCTGGTTCTAGAGTGCATTGCACAGAGCATTCAACCGGCATCTCGAGAAGCCTTCATTTGCCAGTTCTCACCTACTGCAGGTGGGGTGAGCAGGCAGCGGGGCGCTGGGGCTTACCTGGGCCGCTGGGGCCTTTAGGAAATGACGACATCGAGACCAACACTCAGCCGGGGGCGGGGTCCAGCCCATCGCGGCGATCCACGGCTGGAGGGTGGCACTCCCCTCCCCGCTGCAAACCTGTCGCCCTCTAACTGCGCCCGCTCCTCAGCGCCCGCTCCTCGACCCCTCGCCCTCTGCGCGCTCCTCCCTCCCTCCCTCCCTCTCCGCTCTCCCTACCCGCCCCAGCAGACCTGCCACGAGGCGGCCCGGTTGCTGCGGCCCCGCCTCGTGGTGGCGCTGGTGCACCGGGCGGACATGATCAGCCGGGGCAGTCGCTTCCTGGGGGGCGCCCCCGCCCCCCTGCAGCTCATGGCCCTGGCCCCCCATGTGGCCACTGCAGTCAGGTGCGGCACCCGCCGCGAGGTGTGCTAATGTCGTAATTTGTGACACCGCGAGTTTTGCGAAAGTGTGACACCGCGCGGTAACTGCGAAAATGTGACATCCCCCGCGAACTGCAAAGTGTGGCACCCGCCCCCCCGAGCTGAAAAGTGTGACACCGCCCGCTGCTAAAGTGTGACCGCAAGCGGGGGAGGGAGGGTGATACCATACATGGCTGCATCACGGCGGACACATGGTACGCGGAATGCGACACTGACCTCGCGAATGGGAACGCCCCCTCTCTCTACCCCCACCACCACCACCACCACCCTGCCTCGTGGTCCACCTACCCGCCTGTCATTCGGACTGCCCCTCAGCCGGCGCCTCCGTGACGCCTTCCCGGTCGGCTGGGCGGCGCTGGTGGCGCCCTACCATCCCCCCAAGGAATGCGCCACCAAGGCCTGCCTGACCGGGTTCACGGTGCAGGTGGGTGGGTGAGGGTGGTGCGAGAAGGACACATACCGTCCACGAAGGCGGTGCGGGGCGCGTTGGAGGAGCTGCGGGGATGGGTGGCTCCTGGCTCGTTGGAGGAGCGGTGTGCGGCATATTGGCATTGACCCTGGGATTATCGTTATTAGTGATGTCCCTCCTCTCCTATGCTGCCACGTGTCATGTCTCGTTGAGCCGTGACGCGGACGGAGGGCGCTGCGCAGCCACCGCCCCGCCCCTTACATGCCACCATCTCACACTCCGCCCCGACAAGCCTCATCTCACAAACCCCAATTTCAAACGAATAAAACAACGGACGGAGGGGTCAACTCGCCCTTGTCCTTGCCAGCTGCTGTCCGACCTCTCGCGCCACTCTCTGCCCTTGTCCAGCATCAACCCCCCTCCCCAGTCTCTCACTCGTCGGGCCCCTCGGGCCCCTCGGCCCCTCGATCCGGCTCCCGTTCCGTTCCTTACCCGCCCCCACCCACATCCCCCTCAGGGCACCCTCCGCAAGTGGTCCTCCTCCAAGGGCTCGGGCATGATCCGCAACTTCTCCGGCCTGTGGGGCCAGCTGCTGCAGCCCGGGCCCGCGACCGCCCTCAATGTGACGGTGCTGGGCAAGGGCAACCGGAGGGACCTGGAGCTGCCGCCGCAGCTGGACCCCCGGGTGGAGTTCCACAGCGGGCTGCCGTACCCGGTGAGGCGCAGATGCAGGGCAGGGCAGGGCAGGGCTGGGGACGAAGCGGCGGGAGCGGGGGGATGGAGCTTGGGCGGCAGCGGGGGAGGTGGGAGGTGGGAGGTGGGAGGTTTAAGCTAAGCAGGCCCAGAGGTGGACAAAGGTAGGGAGGAGGCGGAGGGATGCTGGAACGGTCGGGTAAGGTGGGAGGACTGGAGGCCGCTGTGGACGGGGTGGCGGGTGGGTGGGTGGGGCGTGGCGCGAGCAACCGGCGGCTGGTGCGTCGCCGGCAACCGGGTCGGCGGCTGTGCGGTCGTCGTCAAGCACTGCGACCTGGTGATGCTGCGAAGCTGCGCTTGGGGGACAGGCACCAGCCACCCGTACACATGGCTAAGGCACCAACCACCAGAGCAACTGACCAAGGCAAGAGACGCGGCCCCAGCCCGTCCGTCACTATGCGCCGCTCTCTCTGTCCTCGCAGGACTTCTGGCAGATCATCTACACCAGCTACGCGCTTGTGCCGGCGTTTGGGAATAATCAGGTACGACGGCACGGCATAGGTATAAACAGACAGGAAATGATCAGCTACGACAGTACTGAGAAGGGGAAACAGACAGACAATAATCAGGTACCACAGTACGGCATACGGACAAAGAGAAGCTACGCCGCGATACCTTGCGTAATTCGCGGAGGACCGCATCCATCCAAATACATGCCGTGTATCGTCTGAGTGGCAGTTGGGGCTGGGAGGTGGCAGGAAAGCGGCGCGGTGAGGGGCTGGAGAGCGGGGCGACCATGAAGTGGGAAAGTTTGAGATCCGGCCGTTCAGCCTATCCATTTCCGCCGTGATTTCGGAATCCCACGCCAATCGCCTTCACCTTTTCAACGCTGTGTACTCTGCGGGTGCCAGCTGGTTCGTGGGGGCCTGTTGCTGTTGCGTGCATTGGTCGCGCCAGCAAGCCGGTCCCACACCACACCACTCCGCTCCGAACCGCTGCAGTCCGCGCCTGACAGCTCCACCTTACCCTCACCGGGCGCATCGCTCTGCACCCTGACGAACACCCCCATCCCACTTGACGGCCCCCTGCCCTCCCACGCTTCCGCCCCTGCTGCCACTGCCGCCACAACACCTTCATGGCCACCGCCATCATCATCACACTATACGATGTTGTACGACAATGTATCGTACCGTGCCGTACGGCACGGACACACAGTACCTGACGACCCGCATCAGCTCCTCGGTGCTGGCCTCCCTCATCACCTGTGTCCCTTTGATTGCCAGCCAGCAGATCCTGGACGTGTACTCCTTCCTCAGGTACATGCCGTAACACGAGCGCACCCACCTGGGAGCTGGGACACCCAACTTGCCGTTCTTCCCCATGGGGAGAGGGCGGCCCCGGTCTGATGTGAATATTATTAGGATGTTACAGCGGACCCCACGGGTGATGTGAATGAATGAATGAACGTTCCAGCGGACCCCGGAAAAGGAATTAACGGTCTGACGTGTCTTCTGCGGTATCGGTATCGCTGTCCTGATCTCCTGATGGACAGTACAGGCGCGGGGGCATCTAGCTAGCTAGGGTCACCTGCTGCACTGCAGCGCGCCCCGCTAAGTGAACGGGCAATGACGGGCCCCCTCGTCTCATTGCCTCCCTCCGTTCCAGCCACACCCGCCCACCCCACCCCTCCTCTCCGTACGCTGCCCCGCCCCCGCCGCTCCAGGGAGGAGCACGTGTTCCTGCAGCACCCCGGCGAGCGGGAGGTGGACGTGATGGTGCGGGTGGCGGCCATGGGGGAGGCGCAGGTGTTCGCGCGCCGCCGGGCGCTGTGCAGGCTGCGGCAGGAGCTGGGGCGGAGGGCCGCCCTGGAGCTGAGGGAAGCCCTGGCCAGAGCGTCGGAGGCGGGGGCGCGGGCGGAGCCGGGCACCTCCACCACCACCGCCACCACCACCGCCACCACCACCGCCACCCCGGGGCAAACCCGGCGTTAAGAGGCGCGTGCAGACCATGTGTTTAGACAAGAGACCATGTGTATTGTGTTAGCGTGGTTTGGGGTGACTGCTCCGCCGGGATGCGTACGGCACTCGTGGGCCCACGATGGGGAGGTAGGTGCGCTTGACCCGGGTACGCTCGGACCTGGCACGAGACCCAAAGTTCGGGGGGTTCTAGGGTTTGCAAACGGATGAGGTGGTAAGGATTGGGGAACCGATGCGTGGCGAATGAGGTGGGTGGTCCGCCGTCATAATGATGAGGTGCAGCGGATGAGATGAGGGGACCGGACGCGAGCGGGTAGGAGGCGGCACGCAGCGCTGGAACATCAAGGACTGACGGACGGGCGGGCGAGTCGGGAGGGAGGGAAGGAGGCCGTGAAGTGGTGCGAATTGCCCGCCATAGAGGTGCCGTGTGTTGGAGTACCCCGTGCTGTGTGTTGGTTTGATGGAACTCCGCCGGACTGCTTTCGAACCACTCCAACCAACGAGTACTCAACTCCCCGGAGCTGCGCTTTGGCCCATCATCAATAAGCACGGGGTTGGGGGTTGGGGGTTGGGGGGGCCGCGGAGCCCGGTGGATATCAGGGGCTGGCGCCTCTGATGGTTGCGGCTACGGTAACAGACCTGTGGCTGGGCCGCGGGGCGTTGCTGGCGGTTCTGTTGATGCCGGGGTGAAGCCCCTACGGCTTCGGAAGCCCCCCACCCGTATGCCCTGTGCCCTGAGTAGGGGGTGGGGTAGAGCCAACGGGTCACCAGCCCACCACTGGACTCGAGCTCTGCACGGGAGGCACATCTCCGGGTCAGACGCGCCCCGCGGGGCCCCATCGCGGCGAGGAAGAGGAAGAGGCGTAGGTACGGGGCCGGAAGGCCCTTTAGGGCGCCGCGGGATGCAGGAGGCAGAGGACGGCGCGAGAGAGGTGTGCCGAGACGGCGCACTGTCCGTGTCCTGTCAATATTATCATACCGTGTTGTAACCTGTCGTGTCTTGCATTCGCATGTGATCCAAACACAGCCAACTTGCCGTACGTACCGTACAGTCGCACGGGAGATCCCCCGATCTCGATTGTTCACCAACACCCGTGCGAATGCACAACCTGTAAATGACCGGATACAGACAGACACACAGACCTGCGGAAGCTTCGCTTCACCAAGGCCCGAACCCCCGCACAAGACTGCATGACATGGAAGCAATTGTGGGAATCCCAGGACCATGTAATGCCCTCAGCACGCCGATGGAGTCGAAGAGCCGCCGCCGCCGCCGTGTGGTGATCGGTAATCGCCGCATCCGCCGGGTTCGGGTGTGGGCCCATCCATGGGAGCTGTATCCACCCCTCCCGCCATGGGATGTGCAGCGGCGCCAGCCCCCGCGCCCTCAGCAGCCGGCAGCGCAGCCGCGTGGCGCCCTCCAGGGTGGCCGCCTGGTTGCGCAGGTAGTGCTGCGGGCCGTTGGCCTCCACCGCCACTCGGACGCCGCTGCCGGGCAGCGTCACGGCCACGTCCAGGGAGAAGAGCTGGTCGGGGGTCTTGGACTCCAGGGCGGGGAGCAGGCCCATGGAGTGGAGCGCGCTGAGGGGCGGAGGGGGGGTGCGGCAGTGGGGAGGAGCCTGCCCAGGCGCTGTCCACATCTGTCGGACGGCCTCGCTTGGCCGCAGCTGATGTGATGTTATTATATAGGATTTTGTAATCACCTCGGGATACGGGTCCACCTTGTAACGGTTACAGTACATGTAGCGGACCTTTCTGCGACATCAGTTCCGACCGTCCGTCCCTGACGTACGTAAGGGTCGTAAGAGTGGATGGACGGTACCTTGACCGATGGCCTTGCGGATACCTGATTGCACTTCATCAGGTGCAGCTTTCCATGCTTTGCAGGGCTTTGCTAACGCGTAAAAGTGCAGTCGCCGTCAAAATACACATTGTTCCCGGAAACGTCAACCGAGCGGACGATGTTTCTTACCAATGTAATATACTCTTGGATACGATCTCCTTTTTTATCTGGCGATTTTATGTCGCAATGGCTGTGTACGAGACCAACGAAACCAACGGTCCAGCCCGAAACCGGATCGCGATGACACAAGGCGCCGATGCGTCGGTAGCTGCACAGACCTATTCCAGCTATAGCATTAAGCAAGACCGTAGAGTCGCTGCTACATAAACCCTGCAGACTACCCTTTGGATGAATTAACCTCACGAAACTGAAAGAGCACAAAGTAAGCTCGAAAGTTGAACTATTCCTGGTGCAATCAATTGACTTATGGTCGTATGTGCCGGCCGGGGCGAGCTTCCAGACTCCAACCATAGCTGTAGCGGTTTATGGCCAAGATGAATGAAGTCACACTATCTGATAATACTTCCCTGCGTCATATGATAATACCAAGAAAACAGGGAAGATCGGTTCGGTATCGGATGACTCTCGAGCTGCGACAATTGGCCAATTGGCCGTTGTGCAGCGACCTGACAAACTCAAGCCAAGGTCGCATTGCTCCTGTAACTACATATTACAAACCTTTGCAAAGTTTCGGTACAGTTTTATGTTGAGTTCACCGTTTGTGTGCTAGGGTGATGCCCGACACTTTACTGCGCCGCTGTGCAGGTATGCGCAAGACCGACAACGAAGTAATGTTCATTGGGGTCTGTGCGACGGGCGTCTTGCTATCCAATCAAGAGCGGCCCTGGGCAACGGTTGGGGCCCCGTGCTCCTCGACCGTATCTCCAACCTTGCGCGCGCGAAGCCACCTTGGCTGCAATCCATCCCCTCTGCCGGCCCCCTTCCGCGTTCCTGCGCTTGCCTCCCTTCGCCTTGATTCGGTTGATACCCTCTCGCTGACCCGCGCGCGATTCTGCACCTGTCCCCTTTAACTCGGGTCGTTCACCCCTCTCCGACGACCGCGCGCCCTGCCCCGTTGTCGCCCCTCATCTCTGCAGGTTTCGGAGTCTGACGATAACCGGCCCCGAACGCCCATGCCGCATCCGCATGGTGTGGCATGGGCGGCGGCGGTCCTGCCGGAGCTGGGGGCCATCCTGGAGTGAAACGCGGACGTGGGCTTCGCCGCCAGCATGGTGTCGGTGAGCCCTGGGGGCGCTCGGGGAGGGGGAGTGGAGGCGGAGCCTACCCGTTGGTGGAAGCACAGGTCACATGCAGGTCGTACATGGTCGTACATGGTCACATACTGTGCACCCGGTACTGTGCACCCCCACCCGCCAGAGCCCTCCCCGCTCCCCCTGCTGGTCGACTGCCCGCGGCTCGTCCAGAGCGGCACTCAGGACTGCCCCACAGGTAGCTGGCTGACGTCAGTGGCGGCCTGCCGCAGCGGTACAGTGTCAAACACCAGCCCGGGTGGGCCTTTCTTATACATGGGACCTCTGAATACGGGTGGGCCTTTCTTATACATGGGACCTCTGAATACGGTAGGCCTGTACTTCGTGTACCTCAACATCACGGCACCCACATCATGCCGTACATCAAACACCATATGCAGCGAACCCTCTGGGGCCCCCGGGCCCATCTCATCGGGACCCAGAGCCATGCCCCTCGGATGCCGCCCCCAACCCGACATCCCACCGACACCAGGTCAGCCACCAGACCTCCGCGGGCGGAGATGCGATAGTGGTACGGCATTCGCTACCGCCTGAGGGGCCCCTGCCTAAGTGTGGAGGCAGGGGCCGCACCCTGCCCCAACATGCAGGGAGCGGCCCCGGGCGCACAAGGAGGGTGCTGCAGCCTGACCCCCGAATCCACTCCACCCCCCCACTGCGCGCTGAGCCGCCACGCCTACCACCCTGCTCTGTCTGTCTACCCCTAGGAGCTGAGAGCCACGCATCCGCTGCCCCCGCCGCTCCTAAGCCCGCCCCGGGGCCCCTTCCCCCTCATCCGATGCCTCCTCCGACTCCGACTCCAGGAACGACACCCGCCAACCCGACCCCGCGCCTACGACCGGTGGCCCTGCCCCCACAGGCGCCGTGACTGCAGCCGAGGCCGCGACCGTGGCCGCGGCAGCAGCCGTCGCCGCCGCCATCACCGCAGGCCCGTCCCCCTGGCCCCGCCCCCTGCCCCGCCGCCGTCCCTGCCTCTCCTCCGCCTTCCCGCCCCCGGCACCGCCGCCCTGCTCCGTCTGCCCCGCCTGCTCCCGCTGCAGAAGCTCACGCAGCTTGGCCCTCAGGTACTTTCGGTGCCGTATCAGGTCGCTGCCCAGCTTCTGCCACTCCCACCAGGGGATGTGCAGCGGCGCCAGCCCCCGCGCCCTCAGCAGCCGGCAGCGCAGCCGCGTGGCTCCCTCCAGGGTGGCTGCGTGGTTGCGCAGATAGTGCTGCGGGCCGTTGGCCTCCACCGCCACTCGGACGCCGCTGCCGGGCAGCGTCACCGCCACGTCCAGGGAGAAGAGCTGGTCGGGGGTCTTGGACTCCAGGGTGGGGAGCAGGCCCATGGAGTGGAGCGCGCTGGGGGGCAGGAGGGAGGGGGCCAGTGGGGAAGGGGAAGCAGGGAGGGCCAGAGCGGGGCAGTGAGGGTAGGGGGCAGGGCGGGACGGAAAGAATCGGGCGTTGGGTGACGGTGCAGTGCTGTGTTAATTTAGTGCAGTGCAGCGCAGTGCAGTGCAGTACCCTTGCAGGCCGGGCTGGGGTGGGGAAGGACGGGGAAAGCCGTGCGGGGCCCTAGGGGCGCGGAGAGGCGCGGGCCCTGCAGATTGCCCCGCAGCCCCTTCAGCGTGAGGTCCCCGGTCCCGGGGGGCACAGCCCCTTCAAACTGCAACTCTGCAAGCCACGAGCTGCTTCACCTCTGTGCCGCAGGTCAGGACCTTACGGTATCCGAGGCGGCTCCATCCAGCGGGATCAGGGCGCGTCGCCGCCTGCACCCGCAACGGCAACCGCAGCGCCCTCCCCTCGCTGGCCCTCACCTCCCCGCCTTCCAGGGCTCTGTACCCTCCGCCCCCTCCGCCCCTCTTCGCCTGTCCCCGCCGTTCCTCACCCTCACCTGAACACTGACTCCTGGAAGCCCGACACGTTGGCGTCCTTGGCTAGCTCCAGGAAGTTGGCTCGGCCCACCTCCAGGATCTCTGCAGGGAGGGACGCCACCACCTCACTGCCGCCGGGGACCAGGTCCTGCGGGCAGGGGCAGGGGCAGGGACAGGGGGAGGACTTCTGGTTTGGGTCTCTGGGCAATTAAGCGATCGTTGGGCCCGCGCGGGGCCTCATACGCTGTCTGAGGAGAGGAGGAATGCCACGTGCCCGGCCAGGCGGGGGCAAGGGGGGGGGCACCCAAAGTGCGCCCGGGACGGGGCCCGGCGGGCGATCGGCCTTCGGGTGAGCTGGGACCGGGAGATCTGGCCAGTGTGGGGTCGAGGCAGGTGCAGGGCGAGGACAGCGCAGTTGAGCCCAGCCGCCTTCAAAAGGGTTTCCCGCTCCTCTCCTCGCAGCCCCACACCCCCGTGGCTGTCGCCGGGCTGGGTAACCTTTCAGGCTGGGTGTTTTTTTTCCATTCGCCTGGACCCACACACCCTTCAAAGCCCCCTTGGCCGCCCCGCACCTGCAGCCACAGCGCGCAGTGGAAGAGTTGCGTGCAGCCCCGCACGCCCAGGGCCGCCGCATCCCGCCGCCGGGCCACGTCCGCAAACAGCTCCGACATGAGGCCCAGGTCCGCGTGGCCCACAACCGCCAACGACCAACAGATATTCGCCAGGCTCTTGTCGCACAGCGCGGCGGGGCCTTTGGCGCGCAACAGCTTCGAAACCATGTCGTACAGCTCCGGATCCTCGTGTCCCGCGTAGGCGCACCCCAGCATCACCAGCGCCACATGATTGACCGAGTCGCCCTTGGGTGCCGTCGGCGACGCTGCCGTACTCGCGGCGGCGGCCGCCGCCGCCGCCCCCGAACCGGCGGCGGCGACCACCACACGCCCAACCGTGCCGTACAACTGCCTGTCGTAATGCCCCGCGCTGCCCAGCGCCCACAGCACGTTGCACAGCGCCAACGTGTCCACCGCCGGCCCGGCGGCGCCGTCACAGACCGATTTCACCGCCTGCGCCAACGCGTCGTACAACTCAGCGTCGTACACCCCCGCCACGGTGAACGCCCAGGCGGTGTTGGCGAGGTACTGCGTGCCGACCTCCCCGCGTCGTAGCCTGGGCGCCATCTCCGCGGCGACGGCGGCGAAGACCCGTGGGTCGGAGTACCCGAGTGTGGCGATCGCCCACACGAACACCGCCAGGGAGCTGCTGTCCAGCTGGCTGACGTGGCGCTGCACGTTCTCGCACATCGCCGGCAGCAGCTGCGCCGGCAGGTCCTCCAGTACGGCAGACGTCGACGCCGACGTCGCCGCGTAGGCCTCCGCCTGGGAGCGAGCGAGGCTGGCGGCGTCGGCGCGCGGACGCACCGCCGCCGCCGCCGCCGCCGCCGCAATGTCGCCGAGGGCCATGACGTCGTCATCCGTCGTCGTCGGGAGCAGGTCAGCGGCGCTGACGGCCGGCGCCGCGGCGGCGGCGGCGCCGCCGCCGCCGCCACTGCTGACAATTTCGGCGGCGTACGCTGACGCAAGGCCCGCGGGAATCGCGCCGGCGGGTCGCGGCGACCGGTCCCTCGTAAGACCTGGCCCCCGCGCGTAGGGCTCAGAGCGGACACTGCCGTCGCCGCGGTCGCCGGCGCCAGCCCTGGCTGGCCCTGCTGCCGCCTCCGCCTCCGCCGCCTCCGCCTCCGCCGTGGCGTCAGCCAGCGCGGCGGCGTCCTTCGCTATATGCATCCGAATGAGCGGGTCGACGAAACCCGCGCGCACGCGAGCGGCCAGCAGGAGGGATATGTCCGCGCTCGCCAGCGCTTCGCCGCCGCCGCCACCGCCGCCGCCACCGCCGCCGCCGCCGCCGCCGCCGCTGGCCACCACGAGTCTCGCCAGCGCCCAACACATCACCACCTGACTGTTCAGGTCAAAGTCGTACAGCTGCGACGCCACGCGCCGTACCAGCGCGCCCAGCAGCGGCGCGTCGTGCACGCGCGTGACGGCGACGGCGTACATGACCTGCACGACGCCCGCGACGCTGAAGTCCCCCGCCAGCGCGCGCGCCGCCGCCGCCGCCGCCGCGAAGAGCGACGGCTGCGGCAGTCCGGCCCTGGCGAACGCCCACAGCATGTTCGAGATGTCTTGGGGGCAGAAATCGGCGATGCGGGGCTCCGCGGCGGCGGCCAGCGCCGCCATCAGGGCCGCATTCGAGGGGTGGGTGTCGTGTTCGCGCGCCAGTACGAACGAGTACGACATGTTGGAGATGTCACCAGGCTGGAAAGCGGGTAGGTTGGCCAGCGAGCACTCCGCCAGGCGGCGCCAGACCCATGGGTCGGTCTGGCCGATGGCGAGCCCGTCCAGGTGCGCCAGAGCCCAGGCGGCGTTGCACAGCCCCTGCGGTGTGGCCTGGTCTAATTTGCCGCTGGGGCGTGCAGCCCGTGGCGCAGACCGCGCCGCCCCCGCTGCCGCCGCCCTGGATGTGGGAGCGCCGCTGGCCCCGGCGGCGGCCCGCGGCCCCGTCGCCGGCCCCGCTGCCGCCGCCTGCTGCTGGCTCTGCTTCTGGCCCCGGTCAGGGCCCTCCCTGGCCCCTGCAGTGCCTGTAGATGCGGTGCCTGTAGATGCAGTGCAATCGGCAGCCGACGCAGTTGGCAAGGCAGGAGGCAGGCGGGCCGACGGCGCCTCCCCGTCGGCCCCCCGTGGCGCCCCGGCCTCCCCGGGCGTCGGCGCCAGGGATGCCTCCGACGCCGCCGTACTCGCTGCCTTACTCGCTGTCGTACTCGTCGACGCCATGGTCGTGGACGTCGACGCCACCTCCGCATCCACGCCGAACAGCGCCGCGCATAAGGCCTCCCACGTCGCCTTCTTCGGCGTGTGGCCCAGCTTGGCCCAAACCCAGAGCACGTTGCACAGCTCCCGGGCGTCGCAGTACGGAAGCAGTCGTACAAAGCGGTCCTCCAGGTCGTCCAGTAACTGCTGTACGGCCTGGCGCTGTGCGGGTGCCTTCACGTCCGCCGCCTTGGCCAGGCGGTTGAGACAGCAGCACACGTGGAGGTGGTTGAACTGACTGCCGTACCTTGCAACGTACTGCTGCAGGCGGTCCACGGACGAGGCGGAGCGGAGGATGCCGGTGAGCTTGTACGGATGGAGCCGGGGCCCATGGGTCGAGCGCCCAGGACCGTCGCCTGGACGGGCGGCGGCGGCGCCGCCGCCGCTGCTGGGGCCGCCGCCGCTGCTGGGGCCGCGGCCGCTAGACCGCAGCAGGCGCCGCGTCGGCACGCCACGGGAGGCCCGCTGACCGGCGGAGGCGGCGGAGCTGCCGGAGGCGGCGGGGCCGCCGCCGTCACTCCGCTTGTCGGCTGCTGTGGTTTCCGAAGCTGCCGTAGTGGACGACGACGGAAGAAGCGACACGGGCTGCTGCGGTGCCGGCTGGGGACGTTCGGCGGCGCTGGCCGCCCCGGTTGGCCCCCTCCAGGAGCTGGAACTGGAGCGGGCTGGTGACTGCCCGCCGGAAGACGGCGACGAGGTGTGGGCTCCGGAGTTGGGTCCGCCGCCACGAGACCCGGCGGATGCCAGAACAGCACCGCCCGTCGGCACAGCGGACGGGGCCTCGGCTGCGGCCGCGACGTCAACGTCGGCCGACACGGGCCCACCGGCTGGGGGTGCAGTGGCGTCGACGACGGCGTTGACTGCGGCGGCCGCGGCGACCGATGTGCCGGCGGCGACGGCCGCCGCGGCCGCTCCGTCCCCCAGCGCCCGGGTCCCCCCCGCAGGTCCTCGTCCGCCCCGAGGATGTCGCGGGGATGATGGGGTGGCGTACGCGCCTGGGCCGGCCGCTCGAGTCTCAGCTGATCTACTATGGTTTCGTGGCTTCGGTCTCCGCTCCTGCTGCTGCTGTGGCTGCTGTGGCTGCTGTGGCTGCTGTGGCTGCTGCTGCTGGTGATGCTGATGATGCGGTCTCCCTGGAGTCGGCTGAGTCCGTTCTAACGGTCGCCTCGTCTGCTGTTCCTGTTCCTGCGGCCCCGACGTCTGCTGACGCTGGTGCTGCTTCGACGGCGGGGGCCGCCAGCCACCGGCGAGCCCTCTGAACCTAGCGGGCCTCGGATCGGGCGCACCTGCCACCGGGCCGCCGCCAGTTCTCGAGGTCGCAACGGGGCCCAACGGAGGCGGCTGACAGCCGCGGGTTGCCGACGTGCGCGATGGCAGGATGACGTTGGATACGGCTGTGGCAGCGTCGGAGCTTGCACCCGGCGTGACGTTCGAATGCCGGGAACCTGGGCGTGCACCAGCGCGCTCGGGCGACATCGCAGCGGTGGTGGTACGGGGGTCGGTTGCACCATTAGTCGACGCCGAAGGTATCGCCGCTTCCGGCCTGGTACGAACACGTTTTTGCGCTCTGACGGGTTCGGCTGCGCCATCGGCCAGTCCAGCGAGCGCCGCGCTTTGTACTGCGAGCTCCTTGATGTGACCATTACCGCCGCCGGTTAACACAGCATGGCGCTGCCGTTGTGCTTTACAAACGAGGCGGCTTCTGCGATAGAGCCTCGAGTTTATGCGGTTCCACCGCAACGGCGGAGTCTGCAAGCGGTATGATACCTTGGATAAGCACCAAGCGCACGGCAGCGCTTTGCGGCTATGAACTGTTTCGATCTTACCACAGTATTACAGCTTGTGGAACATCCTCCAACTGGAACATGCAAGCACCCCAAACGCCCAACAGCGTTCATAATCAAACTAAGCAGCTATAATCAAAGCCGCAACATTTACTTCTTAGCTTTCTTGTTGCAATTCAATCCGAATCTGCAATGCCGAAATATTTTCATTTGTGACGGTTGTACAGAAGCGGTCTCATTAGTAATACCTTTTCAACATGTGCCGCAGGAATGCAGACGACGAGACGAGGTTTTGCTTGCAATGACGAGTTGCGCTGCTTGTAATGATCTAATACACGGAGTGTAAATCAGACGATGTCGTGCAGAGGGCCATGCCCTTGTAACAGCGACAAACATGGATCATGTGCGGATCAAAGCACAACGCAGGGCATAGCCTTCCACTCAATCAGGGCAACGTGCGGATAAAAACTGGTCACCGTGGGGGTTGGGTGGGTGGGAAATGTTCCTGCTTTGGTTGACGACGACGCCATCGCTCAGATTCCCTACCTTCCATCGTCGTCTTCCATTCGTGCAAGGGTTGCCGTACGTGAACGGCACCATCTTCACTACCTGTTCGCAACGCTGCGTTTCAGCCGTCACTGATACAACTGATCGCCCAAAGCCTGGTGTGTGGGGTGGGAGGGGGCATTGTTGGGACGTGTTAACTCTTACCCGCTTACTTCCGTGAGAGACGGGCACGTCAACCGATTCAACGCATCATAGCCGTCGCACAACAAGAATCCGCCACCCAGCAAGTAGCACGGAATGCGTCAACCATCACTTGCCATGTCAAAACCCGACGGTTATTGAACCTGCAAGGCTTGGTACTGCTTCACACGGCTAGCTCGCGTCACTCTCTCTGTCAGCAGGGCTCGCTGTCCTGCTACACCGGCCGGACCGCAAAGGAAAACAGCCCAAGAAAGGGGCTCCTGACATCTCGAGTAAGCCTTTGTGCCGCGCTGCTGCACTCTCTCCATGCTCAAAATTCCTGCTCTCAACCACCGCCAGGAGCGAGGGGCACACCGAAGCTGGCGCGCACGTCCGCGAGACTGCCCGGCTCACGTTTACGTTGAAGCAGCGGCGGAGGGCGTCTCCCGTCCGCTTTCTAAGGCGCGGCCATGGCCTGGTCCCTGATCGGCCACCCCACCAAACAGCGCCACCTCCACCACGCCTCCTCGGCTGTATGTCTGCCTCCCTGCACCCCCCCACCTCCACCACGCCTCCTCGGCTGTGTGTCTGCCTCCCTGCACACACACATCCCGCCACCCCATCCCGCCTCCTCAGCTGTATGCCTGCCGCTCTGCACCCCGCGAGCCACCCCCTGCACGCTTCACCCCTCCACCCCTCACAGGTCACAGCGGCGGCCTCAGGGCCTCCGTGTGCGCGTCCAGCCACCTGACCGCCTCCGCCAGCACCTCCCGCCAGCCGTCCTCCTTGGTCAGGATGTGGTACATGTGGTCCACCGACACCAGCGTCTTGTCGGGACTGCGGCTGCGCTCGAACAGCGCCCGGCTGCCGTGCGCGTCGGTCCACCTGCGGGGTGGGTGTGGGTGCGGGGGTGTGGGTGTGGGTGTGGGGGTGTGGGGGTGGGGGTGGGTAAGGCGTGGGAAAGGCGTGGGTGGGTAGGTGTGTTGAAGAGGTGTGGGTGGGTGCTGGGTGATGACTGGTGGTGACAGGCAGCTGGGCGGGCTGCTGGGGCTGCATCAAAAAGGGCGGGGCGGATGCCAAGACGTCAGGTCGGCACTCAGCCGTCACCCAGGGTCTTGAGGATTGTCAGCGAACGCACCACGGAGGCGGTGGGTCCGGCCCCACGCACCTGTCCCTGGAGCTGTCCCCAAGACGTCAGGTCAGCACACAGCAGCAGGGTCCCACGCACCTGTCCCTGGCGCTGTGGAACACCAGGAAGGGGAAGTCGGTGAGGTGCAGCTCCGCGCACAGCTGCTGGCAGGCCCGCAGGTACTCGAGCGCGTTGCGCACCCGGGTGCCCTGCTTGAAGCAGGAGGGGTCCGAGTCCCACAGCTGCGGCACGGGGCAGGGGAGGAGGCGGGGGCGGACGGACGGACGGACCGCCGGGTGTTGTGGACCGCCGGATGGAGGCGGGTGCGCCCCCGAGCGGTTCTTGCGGAAGGTGGATGACCAACCATGGCCGACCAACCATGGCCGACCACAGTGCATCCAACTAAAACGTTAACACCCAACTGCCCAACCGCCCAACCGCCCACCCCGCCCCCCGCCCGGGGTTGCCACCCCAGATCCCACCTGCTGGATGAGCGGGAACACCCGGTTGGGCTCCCCGCGCACCAGGGGCAGGTGCGGGTACAGCACGTTGAGGGCCGCCGCCGCCAGGCGCAGCAGGACGTTCGGGCCGCGGCTGGCCATGCCCTGGTGGAGGGTGGCAGGCGCCGGTGTTTGGGGATTGGCGTTTGGGGATTAGGGATGCCCGGCCGTGTGTCGGGGTCAGACGCGAACAGCGGAGAAATGGGATGAGCATAGCGCCCAGGCTGCTTTGGTCTTTCGCCTTCTTGCGGTGACCCCCTGCTGCCTAAACCCTAGAGCTGCAAGCACCACGGGTCGATCCATGCCCATCCCACCATCCTTCCGTCCAGCAGTTACCGTAACCGTTACAAGGTGGACCCGTGTCCCAGCAGTGTTCGTATCTTGGTCGTACACGAACACTGCCGTCCAAGCGCATCAACAGCGAGCGAGCCACCGACGGCGCGTGCCGAGTGCAACACCCCCGCCACCCAACGTGGCCGCCGCCCTTCTTCCAGACCGCAGAAACACGACGACCTGTGCGCCTTCCTTCCATCACGTGACGCTCTACGACCTATGCGCCTTCCTCCCATCACGTGACGCTCTACGACCTGTGCGCCTTCCTTCCATCACGTGACGCTCTACGACCTGTGCGCCTTCCTCCCATCACGTGACCCTCTTCTTACGCTGCCAGGCTGTTGTCAGTTGGATGGAGCTGCAGTGCTGCACCCGTCGAGGCCCGCTGGTGTTGCCGTCCCCCGCCCCGCACCGCACCCCGGCGGGTCACCTCAAAACACCCAAAGTCAACCCCCTCCAAGCGCGCCGTTCTAAGGACCATCGGGTAACCCCCCCCTCGACTGCAGCTGCCCGCCGCTGCCCGCTGCCATACACCCACGCCCGTGTCCCCACCTGCAGCGAGATCATGGGCGACAGCAGCACCGCCCCCGCGAACAGCGACGTGCCCGTGTGGTGCATCACGTGGGTGGCGATACCCCCGCCCAGGCTCAACCCCAGGATGAACCTGCAGCCGGGGAGGTACGACATGGTACGGCAATATTTTACGACTCACGTGTGTTCCGACAGCGGCACGGGGGCCGGCACGGCACGGGGCCCGGTACGGCACCCTCGGTACCATCGACAGTTCGAGGACAGGGGACACGCGCCCTTTCAGCACGGATGTTCCGGGGTGATGTCGTACCAAGTACGGCAGCACCTGATAATTAATGCATCAACCACATACGGCAAGTGATTTACAGCACTGTAGGGAACGATTCGTTTTGGGCCGGTCGAGCGCACGCTGGCGAGGTGCCGCGCGACAAGAGGTGCACACGCGCCCGCCGTATTATGTCCTACCTGGGCGCGACCCGTGGGTCGGCCGGGAAGCCACGCACCACTGCGGCCAGAGTGCCGTCCCCGGTGCTTTCGCCGAGGCCCCGCTCAGGACCATTGTCGCCGGTGCTTTCCCTGAGCCCTCGCTCAGAGCCGTTGTCGGAGCTGGCCGAGTCGCTGGCCTCGTCGGACTGAGTCGCCTCGCCGTCGCCGCTGCGCGAGGATTCCCGGCCGACCACGTGCCCTTGTGTGGCTGCGCCGGTCGATTGCGATTGCTGCTGCTGCGGCGGCTGCTGCTGGTGCTGGTGCTGCGTTGCAGGCTGAGCTGGCTGATGTTGTTGCTGCTGCTGTAGAGCCAGCGTGAAGTCCACGACATCTTGAACGTAGTGCTCGAAGCGCTCGATATAGCACCTGGTCGGGGTTGGGGGGGCCCAATAGGACATTGGTGGACATAGACAAAGTGCGCTGGTACCGGGGGCGGGACTGGGACCAGGGAGGGGCAGCACCCCGCAACACCCCGCAGGGCAGGGCACGTGTCCTGTCACTTGCGCACAGGGCAGGACCGCGGAGACGCAGCGAGTGCCCCCGCTGTGCCAATCCCGCTGTTGCATGCTCTGGGGTGAGGGATTGTGGGGACCTGGGCTGGGGCGGCTGGGGTCGATCCGCCGTTCCCGTCACCCCGCACATCGGTATCTCCTCAACCCACCTCGCTCTCCGCGCCGGGTTCCCCCACCCACCTGTACCCCTCCGACCGCCCAGCGCCCTGCAGGTCGATACCACACACCGCGTAGCCCTGGCGGGGGTGGTACGGCATACGGCATACGGCATACGGCACAGTGAATTGACGCCCCATAGAAATAGTGAATTGACGCCTGATAGAACAGAACGTTGTCACAAACAAACACACACGGTATCGACGCAAGGCCATGATTGGATGGCAATCACAAGCAGAACCAACCGCCGCCGACCATGCCAGGGAGCCCGCCGTGTCCCCCTTCGTGAGCGGGGGCTGTTTGACAGCCGAGTGCAGCAGACAGGATGATGCTTTGGCTGTAACCGATGACCCGCGGGGTCCACTGTAACATCCGTAACAATAATAACAGACAGGTGCCGCGGGAACCAGACCTCGTAGCGGACACAGTTGCAGAAGGCATGCCAGCTTTCCAAACCTAGCCGTAACAGCGGAAGGTTAAGATTGCGGGCCCGCCGGACCGCAACCTTTGAAAATCGGCTGTGTCCTTTTCAAAGGTCGACGGCGGCTGCTTGCGCTGTGCAAGGAGGCGAGCCCAAGTCCGTGACCAGCCCAGTGGCCACGTACGACACTACAGGCACGTGATTCCGGTGCGGTGCCGTACCTGACGGTTGAGATGCTCCACCCAGGAGCCGTCGTACCGCGGCAGCGAGCCCGGGCACTCGGTGCGCAGGAAGTCCCAGCACAGGTACGCCCCTGAGGCGGTACGAACGGCGGTACGAATGGCTTAGTACTACCGTACAGAAGAGCAAACGTACAAGGCGGCGGATGACAAGGCAGCGGACGGCACCGGGGGCCGGAGGTACATCTTGGCATCAGAGCGGGTACGGCATAACCGCACGACTGCTGAGTCGGACAGTTGCAGAGGCATCCGTGGCGGCGAGCTTCCCGACGGTATCGACGCAACAAGGGGTACAGCAGAGCAGCTGCGGCAACACCACTACTGACCCCAATATGGCATGGCACAGCCCGCAGCTGCATCCATCGATTGGACTGACAGCACGTACGATAGTACGGCACACTACCGTACAGCCGTTCCCTCTCACCGTGCCCGTGGACGAGCACCACCACTCCCTTGGGTCTCTCCAACACCTCCACCGGTTCCGGAGCCGCGTCGCCGCCGCCACTACTGCCCCGCCCGTCGCCCCCGGCCTCGGACCTCGCGCTCTTGCCACCATCGCCACCAGCAGCGGCGCAGCGAAGGTCGTCTGGGCGGCCCTCCGGTCCATCCCAAGCGCCAGAACCCTCACCCACAAAGCCCTCAGCCGCCGCTTCTTCCATTCGCACTCCGTCAGCCGCCTCCGACGCGCGGCCAGTGGATGCTGCCGCCCACCGCGCGCCCGCCCTCGACGGCTCCGGCGGCTCCGCTGCCGCTGCCGACGGGCAGCTGCCCCCTCCAGCCGCTTGTCCGGGATCGTCCGCTTGCGGGGCCTCGTCTGCCGCGGCGATGGCACCGAATGGGGACGGACTCGCCCTCCGGGGGTTCATCATCGCAGCACAGCTGGACTCGGCGGTGGCGGTCCTGCCGTGGACTCCGCTGCGCCAGGCGGACGCTGCTGCTGGGGCTCCCGCGGTCGCCTCCCGGGTATCCGCACCCGGAACATGCATCTCATTGCCATGTGCAGGTGCGACGGCGTTGCACGGCCGCTGCTGCGACCGCTGCTGCTGCTGCTGCGGCGGTGGCGGAGGCAGCGGTTGTTCGATTACAGGGTTGGGCCCAACAGCGCTGGGCCCAACAGCGCTGAGCACGGGCGATGCGCCCGTCGCCGCGGGGGCGTCCCCCGGCGGCGGGAACCTTGCCGAATCCATCTCCAGCTCAAGGTCCAGATCCGGATCCATCGACAGCTGCGATGCCACGCTGAAGGCGTGGCTCAGCAGGCACGCCGCTGCCACGCTGCGCGAGCGGCGTGGCAGCCCCGTCAGCGCCGCGCGACTGCTGCTGCGCTGCAGGCCGGCGCCGTTGGTAGGCGCCGCCGCCGCCGCCGCCGGCCCCGCCGCTGGGCCGCCGTCAGCACCCGAACCGTCCCTTGTCCCGGGCCTTGGCTGCGACCCAGCCGCGTCCTGACCCGATGCCATGCCTCCGT
The DNA here is from genome assembly GCA_003117195.1 of Eudorina sp. 2006-703-Eu-15. Taxonomy (NCBI): domain Eukaryota; kingdom Viridiplantae; phylum Chlorophyta; class Chlorophyceae; order Chlamydomonadales; family Volvocaceae; genus Eudorina; species Eudorina sp. 2006-703-Eu-15. The sequence goes on from BDSI01000012.1 coordinate 314,868, forward strand.
TGCTGTGGCAGCCGGCCGATGCCGGCGAGGCCGCTGACACTGGCGCGGGGGCCTCGTCGGGGCCGCGGGCTGGCCCCCGGGTGGTGGCAGCACCGTTGGCAGCCGACCCAGATGGGTCGGGACACGGGGCTGGTCGGTCCGCGAGCTCCGACGACGGGGCCGCAGGAGCGGTCAGCTCGCGCTGCTTTGGTGTGCCGCCGGTGGTGGTGGTGGTGGTGGCTGGCCAGAAGTAGCAGGCGAGGCGGAGTCCGCGGCGGTTCTTCATGTAGGCCAGGCGACCCACGGGTCCCAGTACCGAGTGTAGGTCCTCGTCGTCGACTTGTACCGAGTGCATGACCAGCAGCGAGTCCAGTGACTTTCGTGGCGGCGGCGGAAGCAGCAGACCGCTGCCGCCGCCGGCCTTGCGGCTGGCGGGGCTGGCAGTGCCGGCGCCTGCTGCCGGGCGTGGGCCGGGCGGCCGACGCAGCGGCGGCTGCGACGGCTGCGTCTCCTGTTCCACATCTCTCGCCACGTTCTGCTGCTGCTGTTTGCCGATTTCATTTTTATGCTGTGTGTCGTTGTTATTTACAGCAGAAGGTGAGTCACAAATACCGTTGATCTGGAAACGGACCGTTCGCCGGGATGTGGGATCTTGACTTGACGCCTGAGTCTTCGCATCAGCACCTTCACGGGGCCCTTCAGGTGCCAGGCTTCGCGTACTCTCCTGCACATCTGTCAATAAGCCGTCCAATAATGATGGCTGAAGAGATCCGGTACAACCAGTCTCAGGGTCCCGCGGGTCTGCATCGCCGCCTTGGCTGAAACAATGGGCTGGCCAAAGAGTTGGCGTGATGGCCCTGGGATCGTTTACCGAGTCCATGAGAGGAGTTGAGACGAACGCCTCCTTTACTGGTTTGGCTGGGTCAGGTCAAGTTGTAAGCAATACGAAATTAGCAGCCTTGCTCTGTAGCGTCCAGTGCTTCCAAAGGCAGATGTCTTGGGGCTGCGGAAACGAACCCTCCTTTCGGCTTGTAAACCTGTCGTACGTCTATGTGTTCCCCCTTGCGTCATCGGAGGACCCTTTTACGGCGCCATTACCCCATGTCATAAAATCGTTTAACCTATCTCAACATTCCTAACCAATGTAACTACTTGCGGCCAACGAGCGAACGAGGGCTCACTGTCATACACATCTGAAACCTTTCTTGACAAATTGGTATCCCTTGCAAAAGAGCTCCAAGTGCTACGCTTGGGCTTCAGCCTTCATATCCCCAATTGCCACGGTGTCGTGCCTTCTCGGCAGGAAGCTGCTCCCGACCGCCACCTCCGCAAAACCTCTCAAAATGATACCAGAGCGGGAGCACGGTCTCCACAAGCCGCTCCTGACCAAACCAGCCCAGTACTATTTGCCACAACGCCTATTTGCCACAATATTACCAATAATAGTACAACCGCTGTGACCCATTCCCATACAAGCCGTCAGACCGGGCCAGCGCACACCCAGCTGTGTGGTCGAAAGCAACCATCACTGCGAACGTCATGCCATGCGAACAGCAAAGAATGCCACGCGAAGCAGCGTTTCGGATTCCAGATTCGGCCATTTGATCACACGGACACGAGGTACTTGGAGACAGCCACTTTGACTTTCTCCATAAAATCAGCGGGGCCGGTTTGCTCTGCCGCCCGGGCCGCATCAATGTTTTGCTGAAGCAGGTCCACCAGCGCCTGATCGATCTCGTTGGCAGCAGCCATTTCCTGTTTTGGGTCGGGTCGCATCGACAAATCATATAAAGAGGTATTGAGGCGCATGCTTCTACCACTCATCGCAGGTGGGTAGTGAGGCAGGAGGGAATCGGCGAGGGATCGGGTAGTGAGGGGCATGGCACGCGACCCACAGACGCGTCCCGCCCCGCAGGATTGACATCCAGGAGCGGGCCGACATAGCAGCCCCCAACTCGGTGCTACTGCTGTTATCCCTGACCGAACCCGCCATGGCGTCAGCAGGCGGACTGATTCGCGTGCTGGCGGCATTTACTCAACTTCGTTGCATCGCAAGCGACAGTGCACTGGCACGATACAAACCCATTGACTCGCCCATGTCGTTGTGCCATGCGGTACGCGTGCTCACTTCCCACAAAGCCGATGCGCCCGCTTCCCACGAAGCCGATGCGCCCTTGTGAGTTGACACGGCGTTACCTCACATACTGCATTGGTCCCAAACCCTTCCAAGTTTGACTGTGTACGACCCATTTCCCCACTTCAGCACCCGATGCTCCCCCGCGGCGCCTAGGCTGTGTGCGCACCAGGATGGTCTCCTTCTTGTCCTTCGAGGTGAGCAGCTTTTTCAAGCGGTCCGCTGCGCTGGCCGTGTTCACAACCGCCTTGTCCACGGCCTCCACGCCCTCCTCCAAGTACTGCCGCAGCGTCTCCAGCTCCGCAAGCCGCTCCTGGTCGGGCTTCGCTGAAAACCGCTCCGCGCCAATCATCGAGTCAAGCTGCTTGAAGAAGGCCGGTGTCAGCTTGGGCCTGCACCGCGCCACCTCGTACTCCATGTCCTCGGCTTCCGTATTGAGCATAAACTCGATAAGCTCCGATGCCTCGTCGGGTGGGTTGCGCAACTCACGGCGTGCAATTACTTGGCGGCGGATATCGTCCTTGGCGCGCTGCATTTCGGCCGCGAACTCCTTGTTTTTCTCCATCATCTTCGCAGACATGCGTCGATTAATCAGTCCCGTCTCTGGCGGCCGCTTGAACAGCTGTTCAGGGTCATAATTCACTGCGTAAACGCGAACTGGACCGCGCCGCAAAGAGCGCCTGTTGTTTGGTGCACTGAATGCTGAGACGCAATTAGATGAACATGACGCTCCCGCGCTGTTAATTCGACGTGCAAGGAGAGCGCTCATTTTTGGTATGTGCGAAGACAACTACGAGCCTGCCTCGACAGCCCAGCAGATGATAAAGACTCTATACCAATGAGCAAATATCCTAGCTGATGAACCCTTTCCGTCGCAGCATAAGCGCACTAAAACTGGGACAACGGTGATGTACGGCACTGCAAGATAAGGCGACCGCTAAGGCATACCCAGATCATTTGGGGGCTTACAGCCTCAAGGAGTGCGCAATCCGTTCTGAAAGCAGTGGGAGCAGGCGACAACGGGCCACTGTTAGCGCGAACCAGGGCGCTCGTAAGCGCGTGCTCCAAAGTAGACAGTCGTATGGTGCAGTGAGTCTGTAGGTTTGTCCAAGTACAAAAGCTTGACATTGCTGATTGCGAGGTGAGAGAAAGTATTGTGACAAGGGCTCTGTGACAAACCTGCTTTTTTTACGGTTTACGTCAGATATTCTTTTAATTGTTGCAAATTCGTTAAAATATAATTTGAATGCGCATTATGCCTCAAGTGCGATCTCTGCTGACGTCGCCGAATGCGGATAAGCCGGTGCTGCGGGCCGTCGATGAGGGCAGGCAGGGAATCCTTAGCCTCTATAGAATGAGCAACTAATGTGAGATGTTTATCGTCTGACACTCCATCCCGTGTGCGAGAGGACGCTCGTCTTCCCGCCAGTGACCATCGCTCCCGTTTTGTGCCTGCTGTATCACGTGCGGCACTCCTTGCATACATGATTGTGTGTCTTCCGTTTGTCCACGCGTCCTTTCCGTGCGCCAGGGTGGGCAGTACTCCAGCCGCTATGCAGCAACCAAAACTGCCTTCGACTGCACGGTCGGGCGCCAAGTCCCTCTCCGGCCCTTCCCTGGGAGGGCAGCCTCTGGGCCAGTCCGTCGCAGCAGCGGCGCCGCGGACCTTCGCCAACCTGAACCCCTCGGGCCTGCCCGCGAATCCATGGCGCGGCGGAGCCATCAGGTCTGCTGGCGCCGTGGCGTGCGCTGCCCAGATGTGCGAACCATCCAGAACCAAGCTAGGTGGCACATATCGTGGCTGTCAGCACGCCATACCATATACACGAGTGCGCGAGTAGTGCAACCTTAGATTGGGTCCTTAGCGCGGTGCTGAGAACGGTCCGTGGGGGCTTGGCGGTTCGTCCACGGGATGGGGGGTGGGGCTAGAGAGCGCCAGAGCACCCCATATGCCCCGTGCGGAGCAATGGTTGGTTGTACTGGCAAAGCTGGGGCGTATCCATAGAGGGGAAATGAGGAAGCTGGGGCGTATCCATAGAGGGGAAATGAGGAAGAGCTGCCCAGGCGTGTGACCCACATCAACTGACTCGACCCATATGCGAGCAATATTTGCCCACAGGCCTGGCGGCATTGGACCGCACTGCCACGGTCCACATAGCCCAGCCGCTATGTCAAATGTCATGCAACGCCCTCCTAACCACCCAAACCCCAACCCGAATCCAAACCCCCAACCCCAAATCTCAAACCCCAAAACCCGAAGCTGCAGCCTAGAGGTGCCAACGCTGACAGCGCCCCCTTGCGGCCCCCCAGGCCTCAGGCCGCCCCACGCAGCGGCGGCTCCGGTCCCGGACGTGTCCCCACCTCGGGCGCACCCGCGGGGCCCGCCACAGCGGGTCCGAAGGGGCCCGCGGCGGCGACCTCGACCACCACGGCTGCGGCCGCGCCGCCCGCGGCGTCCACGGTGGTGGCCCCGAAGCCGTCGGCGGGCAAGGAGGGGACGGGGTCGGCGTCCAGCGGCAGCGGCGGCCCCTCCGGCGGCTCCACCGGCGCATCGTCCGCCGTCCCGCGGGGCCCCTCCAGCCCGGTAGGTCCCGGACCGACCCACATCGCTTCGAGCGCGTTGCGCGTTTCTCCACGAAGCAAGCCGTGCATGTCGCAAAGGCGCGGCGCAACGGACTCCATTTGGGTTCCCCACGCTCTTAGCTCTTGTGGGAGCTAATGCTCCGTACCGCCGTACGGAACATTAACAAGCCGGCGACGAGTCGGTCGCCATCTACCCGCCCTCCGATTCGTTGCACCGTTTGCGGCACCTGTCCACGGCCTCTGGTTGGTTCGCACATTGAACTGGATTGTTTGTCCCTGCGTCGGGCCCCCGCCCCCGGGATGGATGTTACCGCGCCTTGCCCCAGATATCCTTCGACAAGGCCATGGCCGCCAAGATCAGCGCTGCGCGGGAGCTGGCGAGGCGGCTGGCGGAGGAGAAGCAGGCGGTCAAAGCGGCGATGGACAAGGGCCTGGACACGGAGGGGTGAGCGGCGCAGCGCAGCGGCCCGCGTGGGGGCATCCGGGGCTTGTGGCGCTGGTTGGGTTGGGGTTGGCTGGGGTTGGTTGGGATTCCGCTTACTAAGGCGGGGGCCCACCACCACAAATCGGGGTGGTAGGATGGCCCGCCCACATCCTTCTATAGGCTTCCGACAATGGCGACCAGAATTACACACGCTCAACGTGCGGTAACTCTGACTCTCGCTAAACAATCCCCACTGCACAGCATTTCGCCTGCCCCCGCGACCCCCCACCTCACCCGGGTTCGTTCTTCGGGTTTACATCTTTTTTCAATTTAACCCCCACCTCACCCCGCGCCCCGCCGCAGCAAGCGCGCCGCTGAGCTGGCCAGCGCTGAGGCCGCCGCCCAGGCCGCCAAGGCCGACGCGCTGGTGCGGGCGCTGCGGCGCGCCGAGTCCAACCGGGACACGCTGCAGCGGCTGCGGGCGGAGAACGAGGCGCTGCGGGAGCTGCTGCTGGAGGTGGCGGCGGACAAGGAGGCGGCGCGCAAGCGCATGGAGCAGGTGGGCGGGCGGCTGGGCGGCCGGTCCTGTGTGTGGGTTGTGTGTGGCGAAAGAAAACTGTGTGTGGTGGGGAGGGTATAGGAAATTGGTAGACATATTTATAGTGTGAGTGGGGGGGACCTCGCAAGGGACCGTCTGGGCGGGGTAGGTTTGGGTGCGAGGCAAGGGCTGGGGGGAGGTAAGGTGGTGTTCGGGCGGGCGGGGGGTTTACCGTGTTCGACACCGTGATGTGATGATGTGAGGGACGGCGAACCTCCGATGACGCGGAGGGGGCTCCGGCTTCCGGGTCGGGGAGGCGGCCCCCTGGCCTCGCGCCACCTCACCTCGCTGTCGTCTGCAGCGGCCTGGTGTGTCAGCCGCGGACGTCATGGCGTGCGGGCGGGGTGCCGGCGACCGCAAGCCCTCCCTGCGCCGCCACCGGCTCGTCCCTTGGCTCCAAGGGATGGCCGACATGACACGAGGTCGGCGGACACGACGCACCCCGGCCCCTTCTCCTCCCCCTTCTCCTCTTCCCTCTCTTCCTCCGCGTGCTCCTCCTCCTCCTCCTGCTCCACCTCCTCCTATTGTGTCTGGTCTGGTTGTGTCTGGGCAGTTTCTCTTTTTAACCTCCTCATATTCCTCCTCCACCACCCCCTCCTCCCCTTCCGCTCCCGGCAGGTCATCTCCAGCCTGGGCGACCAGGCGCTGGTGGAGCGCACCAAGGCGGCGGTCTCCGCGGGTCTGGTGCCGCCGCCCGTGTCGGCGGCCGGGCTGCTGGCGGCGCCGGGCAGGGCGGCGCCCGCGGTGCCGGCCGAGACGAGGCCGCCGGCCGCCGCCGCCGCCGCCGCGGCAGCCGCGGCAGCCGCGGACGCCGAGGTGGAGGCCCAGCTGGTGGCGGCCAGCGCGCAGGTGGCGGAGAGCATGAGCCCCACCAAGGTGAGCACCCAAGTGGAGGGAGGGCGGGGAAGGGAGGGGCCGCGTCGTGGAGGCGGGGGAGGCGGGGCGGGCGAGAGCACGTAAGTGTTTAGGACAGGACGCGTCTCTACCTCTATATGGACTGTGCCGTGGGCACCCAACCCCCCAGGGCTTGCGGTTGGCGTGCGCTCGCACCGGGCGGGATGGTTTCGGGGCGGGGGGAAGGGTGTGGGGGAGAAGGCGGCTGTCGGGATCCCGTTTGCGGGTGCATCCGGAACCGGGTGCTGTTGCCTGCGAGCCGCCAGAAGTGAGGGGGAAGGGGGGGATATGGGAAATTGGTAAGCAATTAAGCTGCGCTGCTGCCAGAGCAGAAGGGGGAGCGGGGCAGGAGGGGCCGGGGTGTTGGTAAATTGTTTGGGTCGGGCTGGTTTCTAGCTAAATATGAATATAGGATTGTACGACCCCACCCGACCAGGTCCCGGCGGCGGAGGCGGCCCCGACCGTGGTGGAGGACGTGCAGCTGGTGGCGGAGATGCGCTCCGTGCTGCAGAAGGTGGGGGGGAGGGGGACGAGGGCGGCTGGGAGGGCGGAGAGGGCTCCAGGGAGGGCGGGAGGTGGTGTCGCAGCTTCCTGCACCTTCTTGGGGGGCTGGGGCTCGCCGTGCGATACACACGGGCGTTCGGTACGACGAGTCTCGTGACCCCCTGGGCCCCGGGCGGCGGTGGAGCGGTGGGGGCCGGACCGGTGACCGGTGACGTTTCGCAGTTTCGCGGTTTCGCGGTCCTTACTGACATGAGTGGGGCCGGACCGGTGCTACCCGGCGGGCGCTGCATTGGGTGCGTGTGCGGGTTGCCCTCCCACCTTCCTATTGAGGTATGAATACGGTAGGCCACTATGCCTTCGAATTTACCGTGCCCCATGCCCCACTTGGCAAGCCGCTTCCCCCTTCCCCCTCCCCCCGCTGCTCTGGCAGCAGCGCAGCTTCAATCTGTCTGCCAACTCCTCCCCCTCCCCTTCCCCCTGCCCCGCCCCCTGCCAGGCGCCGCACGAGACCTCCGAGGACACCATCAAGAGGGTGGTGAAGGCGGCGGAGCAGAGCGGGAAGCCCCAGGCCTCCGCCGCAGCCACCGCAGTTGTCGAGGAACTGCACCACGCCATGGAGGGTGCGGCCGCGGCCGCCGCCGCGGCCGCGGCGGCTGCGCCTCCGGCCGCGCCTCCGGCGCCGCCAGCGGCGGCGGCTGCGCCGCCGCTGCCGCCTCCGGCGGCCGCGGCACCGGCGCCGTCACCGGCGCCTCCGGCGCCGGCGCCGTCGCCGTCGCCGCCCGCGGCGGCCCCGGTGGTGGTGGAGGTGGTGGAGGAGGGTCTGGCGGTGGCGGAGCCGGCGCTGCCGCCCATTCCGGACCCGACGGCGGCGGAACTGCAGGCGCTGGCGCAGAAGGCCGTCGCCGCCAGCAAGCTGGTCTTCACCTGGCCGCCGGGTGGGTCGGTGGGTGGGTCGGGGGTAGGGTCGGTGGGTGGGTCGGGGGGGCGCATGGGCTGCGGCGGCTGCTGCCGGATGAAGCTCGTGCTACATACCAGCAGAGTATGTTGCAGCAGTAAGAGGACTAGGCAACGGTGTGTGTGTGGGGGGGGGGAGGGTGCACAGCAAAGGTGTGTGTTTGGGCTTTGTGGCGCCGTCTTATCGTTGGTTGGGGTTTGCCGAGGGGGCAGGGAGGCACAGTTAAAGTTTTTATACCCGCCTCGCCCCTCCCCGCCCCTGGCCCCTCATCGCCCCCTCGCCCCCCCGCCCCGGCGCAGAGGGTGGCCTGGTCGGCCGCCCGGTGCGGATCTACTACAACCGAGCGCGCGGGCCGCTGCCTCCGGGCAGCCGGCCGCAGCTCAAAGTGGGGTTTAACAAGTGGGAGGAGATCGTGGTGTTTGATATGGAGGTGGCGCAGGGGCTGCCGGTGAGTGGGGGTGGCGCAGGGGCTGCCGAAACCTTCTCGTCAACCACCCCCAGCTTCCCCACCTGATTTGTGAGGCCCGCCCGCCGGCCCCCTCCTGGACACCAACACGCGGGGTGGGTCGGGGCCGTCGGGCGTGCTTCTCTTTTCTCCAACCAGCACGCTGGCCCCCTCCCCTCCCCTCTGGCAGCAGCGCAGTTTGCAATGTCTACCAATCTCCTGTACCTTCCCCGCCCTGCCGTGTGTGCTCGTGCGCGTGGTCGTGCGGCCTCCTCCCTCCCCTCCCCTCCCTCGCTGGCGATCTACGGTACTGTACCAATTTCTCCGGTCGAACACGTCGCTCTGGCAGCAGCAGCGCAGTTTGACAATGTCTGCTAATTTCCTATGTCCCTCCCCCCCTGGACCTCGCGCTCGCAGCCCGCGGGCGGCCAGGAGTGGTGGGTGCTCTCCCTGGAGCTGCCGACCGACCTGTTCCGCTTCGACTACGTGGTGATGGACGGGGCGTCGGGGGCGGTGGACAACAACGGCTGGCGGGACTTTGAGCTGGCGCTGGTGGACGCCCCCACGGAGGACGAGGTCATCGCGGCGAGGGAGGAGGCCTACCGCCGCTTTGACGAGGAGCGGTGGGGTGGGGCGGGGTGGGGTGGGGTGGGGTGGGGTGGGGTGGGGTGGGGTGGGGTGGGGTGGGGTGGGGTGGGGTGGGGTGGGGTGGGGTGGGGTGGGGTGGGGTGGGGTGGGGTGGGGTGGGGTACAAGAAAGTGGTAGACAGTAGACATATTTATACAGCGCTGCAGTGGGGTGGGGTGGGAGTATACTGCTGGGTGTTCAACATAAAGCGTGAGAGTGGGGGTGAAGGGGAAGAGATGGGCCGCCTGCCAACCTGCCTCGACCCTGGCCTCCTTCGCTGCCTGTCTGCCTGCCTACCCGCCTGCCTACCTGCCTCGACCCTGGCCTCCTTCGCTGCCTGTCTGCCTGCCTACCCGCCTGCCTACCTGCCTCGACCCTGGCCTCCTTCGCTGCCTGTCTGCCTGCCTACCCGCCTGCCTACCTGCCTCGACCCTGGCCTCCTTCGCTGCCTGTCTGCCTGCCTACCCGCCTGCCTACCTGCCTCGACCCTGGCCTCCTTCGCTGCCTGTCTGCCTGCCTACCCGCCTGCCTACCTGCCTCGACCCTGGCCTCCTTCGCTGCCTGTCTGCCTGCCTACCCGCCTGCCTACCTGCCTGCGCATTCTGCCTGCCCACCTGCCCGCTAATTCCTCCCTGCCTCCCTGTGGCGGCCAGGCGCAAGATGATCGAGGAGGAGGAGAAGCGGCTGTGGCGGCAGGTGGAGAGCAAGGCGCTGGACGCGGCCGCGGTGGCGCGGGTGGAGTTCCGCCGCCGCCGCGACTCGGAGCTGCTGGAGGCGGCACGGCAGGTAGGGGCCATGGGCTCGTTGGGGGGTCGGGGTGGCCTGCGGGGCGGGGGGGGCCGGGGGAGGGACGGGGAAGGGGCGGGGGAGGGGCGGCTGTCATTTGGCGGGGGAGGGGCGGGTGTGATTCGGCGCGGTGACAGGGCCGCCCGGTTGGGCTGTGGTCGTCCTCCGCCACCATCACCCCCCCCCCATCAAATCTACGGCGTCTTTTACCCTTCGCCCGTCCATGTCTCCCTCACAGTCCGCTCTTCCGTAACTCCTCGCCTCACCCTCACCCTCACCCTCTCACCCCCTTCCCACGCGGCCGCTAGGTGGTGGCCGACCGGCGCAAGGCCGACATCACCGCCGTGCCCGCCGCCGACTCGGTGCCCGGGGTGTACATCTGGTGCGGCGGACCGCCCCGCCCCGGGCAGCGCGCCTTCCTGGCCTACAACAAGGTGCACGGCAGCGGGGCCGGCGGGCTGATGCACGCCAGCGGGGTGAGGGTGCACCTGGGCTACGACGGCTGGTGGAACAAGATCACGCAGGTGTGTGTGTGTGTGTTTATGTTTGTGTTTATGTTTCTGTTTGTGTTTATGTTTATGTTTATGTTTATGTTTGTGTTTGTGTGTTAACGAGAACTGAGCCTGTGTCTTTATGTTTGTGTGTGGGGGGGTGGGTGGGGGGTGGGTGGGTGGGGGAGGGAGGGAGAGAGGGGAGGGTCAAGGGGGAGGGGATCCCGTTGGGGGGATAAGAGTACAGGAGCGTGGGGGGGGAGGAAAGGGGGATACCGGTGTGCGAGGCAGGAGGATAGGCGGTAGGGGGGCTCGAGGAGGTACGAGGACGAGACGCAGAGGGGGTGCGGCGGTTTGTGTCGGTTGGGGCCGTTGTACGGTGTAGGTCAAGATGGGTCGGGGGGCCCACGGGGCTCTGCTGGAGGACCGAACACCCCTTGGGGGAGGAGGAGGAGGGTGTCCAACCGCACAACGGTACTTGCAATCCGCATTTCCCTTCCTCTGTCCCGCATCAACTCGCATGCCCACGTCCCATGTCGCACCCATTGGCCAACCCCGACCCCGACCCCACCCCGAACCCCCCACCCCACCCCGCTGGAGATCCTGGTACAGCTGATTCTTCACCGGACATTTGCTCTGGCAGCAGCGCTAAGTATAAATATGTCTACCAATTTCCTATACCCCCACCCCACCCGCCCCCGCAACTCGCCGATACCCCAACCCCCCACAGACCACCGACCTGGCGCCGCTGACGCCCGACCAGCTCACCGCCCACAAGCTGTCAAGCGCCGGCGGGATGCAGTGGTACGGCGCCTGGCTGGATGTGCCGTACAGCGCTGCCGTACTAAACTTTGTCTTCTCGGACCGCGATCAGCGCACGTGGGACAACAACGGACTGAGGGACTACCACACGCTGGTGGCGGGTGAGGAGGGGGGCGGATAAAGGGGGGGGGCTCCAGATTCGTTTGGGCGCCCGTCTGGGCGGTGCTGCAAGGCTTGTTCCACATGGGTTTCACCCGGGGGCAAGGGAAGGGGCGGTTGGGGGCGGTTGGACGGAGGAGGGCAGCAGGCGGGCGGTGGCCCCGCAAGCGGCGTGGTGACGGTGACGGTGTTAATGCGGGAGAAAGGAGCAGGTTGATGGCAGGTGTAGGCATGCCGGGGAAGCTCTGGATTGCCGGCCACCTACATGTTCCGACTCATCTTACTTGGTTTTGGCAACACCGACGCCTACATACACCGTCGTCGTCGCTGGCGATCTACGATACTGTACCAATTCTCTCCGGTCGAACCGTCGCGCTGGCAGCAGCGCAGTTTGAAATTGGCTACCAATTTCCTATACCCCACCCCACCCCCCGCTCGGGCCGTCGCTCTGGCAGTAGCGCCGCAGTTTGAGAAGTGTCCACCAAATTCATGTACCCGCTACCCCCCTAACCCCCGCTACCCCCCGCTACCCCCCGCTACCCCCCCTACCCCCCCTCTGCTCGCAGCTGCCCACAGCGGTGACGAGCTGGTGGAGATGCTCCACGCCGCCATGAAGCGCGACTCGGCGGACAGCGACAAGGAGGTGGAGGACCGGGCGGCGCTGAGGGCGGTGCGCAAGGTGGAGGCCAAGGTGAGGCGGGGGGGGAGGGGGCCGCCCGGGGGCCAGGGGCCGGGGCCGGGGGTCGGGGAGGGGGGTGGGGGGTGAAAAGAAAAACAGCCCAGACACACCCAGCCCGGCCGCGGGGGGGGGGGAGAGGGTATTGGGCAGCGCAGGTCAGGGGCTGCGGGGACGGAGGGTCGGGCCGCCGCCAGGGCGCAGGGGGCAGCCATTCGCTGGCCGTCCTCCCTCCCTTTCCCTCCCGCCCCTTCCTGCCATTTACGTACATCCCCCTCGCCTCTCGTCCCCTCTCATGTTCAGTCAAGACAGCGAAACCGCAAGAAACTCACCGACTGCGCGCCTCCCCCCTCCTCCCTCCCCCCTCAGCAGCGCACTTTGAATATGTCAACCAATTTCCTGTACCCCTCCCCCCCCTCCCCCCAATTTCCTATACCCTCCCCCCCTCCCCCCCAATTTCCTATACCCTCCCCCCCCCCCGCCCCCTTTTTTCTTTTTTCTCTTTAATTTAACCTTTGCCTTTGCCTGCCGTTTGTCCGCCCTTTGTTGCAACTCACATCTTCCGTTCGCCTCGCCGTCCGTCCGCGTTTCGTCCCATTTGCGCAGGTGAGTACTACGTTCTCGATAATTTGTGCTGTCTGGGGTGTGGTCCGTCCTCGTGCTGTCGCGTGTTGGTTGGTCCGGGATGGGTCCGGCGGCGACGCGGTCGCCCGAGGTAACAGTGAGCGCACCATTCAGGTATGTATGGTAAGTAACTTGGGTCGCGTATTGACTCCTGTGCCACGTATCGGTTCCCCAATCCATACCCCCCCCCGCCCCCTGCCGCCCCTCCAGGGCCTGACCCTGCGCAAGCGGCGCGAGGTGGTCCACGAGTTCTTGTACACGGCGCCGCTGACCCCCGCGCGGGCCAGGCGGTGGAGGTGTACTACCTTCCCGAGGCCACCATGCTGCGGGGCCGCCCGGAGATCTGGGTGCGGGCGTCCTGGAACCGGCGGGGCGCGGCCGCCTGCAACGCCGCGGGCGGGTCGCTGCGGCCCGTGGTGGCGCGGCTGCAGCCCTGCTTGCCCGGCGGGCTGGGCTTCTACAAGGCCACTGTGCAGGTGGGCGGTGGGGGTCGGGTGGGAGGGGCAGGGAGAGCGGTGGGATGGACCGGGCTGGGCGGCTGGGCGGGTGGGCGGGTGGGTTTGGGGGGGCGGGGGTGGGGGGGGGGAGCGAGCCAGCGGCATGGGATTGCCAGCTGTGGCGGGGAGCTGCGGGGTCCGAGTCGAGTCGCGGAGCTGGGGTGGCCTTGGCGGTGCAAGGATGGCGTCTGCGGGGGGCCGCGTCGCGTGCGGGGGAGGAGGCTGGGTGGATGCGTGGGGCGCGGTGGCCCTTACGGGTCGGGCAGCCTAGGGGGGGGAGCAGGGATGAGTTATTGGGGTTGGGTCGGCTCTGTCCCGCGGCTCCCCCACGGGACGGAGCCACGGGCGATGCGCGCGGTGGTTTGAGCTCGGTCATACCTCAGGCTAATGTTCTCTTCCACCCTTAGGTGGGCCTCCCAGCTCCCACCCTTAGGTGGGCCTCCCCCACCAAACCCTGCACGAGTGGGACAAGCCGCCAGTCAGCGGGGCGCGTGTGCGCGTCCCCCTGCCCGCCCAGTGCCCCCCCCTGGCCGCCCACCCCACGCCCGCCCACCCTCGCACCCTGGACCCGCACGCTGGACTCCGCTCCTCGCGGCCCACCTTCCTCCACCTTCTCATCCCCTGCACATGCGCCGCCCGCAGGTCCCCGCCGAGGCCTGGGGTATGGACCTGTCCTTCAGCGACAACGAGTCCACCACGGGGGGCTTCGCGGACGACAACGGCGGACTGGACTACCACGTGCCGGTGGAGGGGGCGAGTGAGTGGCGGGGGGGCTGGGGAGGGTGGGGGTGGGGGGCGTTGATGATTTGCGTTGATTGCTTGGGCAGTGGCAGAGCCCGAAACTCGCCCGTCCGTCTGCCTGTCTGTCTGTCTGTCTGTCTGAATGTCCATCTGTGCTTTCTGTCTGTCTGTGTGTCTGTCTGTCCGCAGCCACCCCGCGCCGGCCGTTGAGCATCGTGCACGTGGCGGTGGAGATGGCGCCCATCGCCAAGGTGGGTGCGTGTGTGTGCGTGTGGGGGTGAGGCGGGGAGGGGGGCAGGCGGGGAGGGGAGTTAAGAGAGGCCCGGGGGACGGGGGAGGGAAGGGGAGTTAATCAGTTAGATGAGGGGCCGAGGGGGGGGGAAGGGAGGCAACGGAAGGCCGGCAGGGCAGGGCTGGCTGTGATCATCATAGGAGCTGGTAGGGTTTGAAAGGTAGTGCCGTCCTGCCTGGATCGTCAACGATGCCCCACTCACTGGCGACCCCATGCGCCCACCCCACTTCACACCCTCTCAAAACCCCCACAAACACATACACACACACGGGGAGGTTCATCAAAGAACATACGCACAGTCGCACAGTCGCACACCTGTTCTGCCCGCCTGACAACACACACACACACACGCTGTCCCCAGGTGGGCGGCATGGGCGATGTGGTGACGGCGCTTGGCCGAGCTGTCCAGGAGCAGGGCCACGACGTGTCGGTCATTGTGCCCAAGTACGACTGCATCAACTACGCGCTGGTGAGCGTGGGGGGGGGGCTGACCTGACTTCGGGGGGGGGGACTGCCGCCCCCCCCTCCCCCACCCCCACCCAACCCAACCCCCACCCCACCCCCTCACCCCCCCACCTCCCTCAGGTGGACAACCTGGTCCAGGAGGGCGGCTTCAACTGGGGCGGCACCACCGTGCGGGTGTGGCGGGGCGCCGTGGAGGGGCTGACCACCACCTTCCTGGAGCCGGAGAACGGCATGTTCTGGGTGGGCTGCATCTACGGCAGGAACAACGACGCGCAGAGGTACGACTGTGTATGTGCGTGCGTGTGCGTGTGTGTGTGTATGTGGGGGAGGTGGGGGAAAGGAGAGGGGCAGCCAAACGGCGGCGGGATGATTCATGTGTGTGTGTGTGTGCGTCTGTGTGTTATGTACGGCCTTCGTGTGTCCTCCCGGAGCTTGGTGGCTTAGGAGATACCCCTCCGCCTCTTCGGCCGTTCCCCCGTCGAGTGGGAGCGCGGGCGGGTCTGTTCCGCTGACCCCCCTCCCGGTGTCTGCGACCCGTCCACCCACGGTCTGACCCCCCTCCCGGCCCGACCCGTCGGTCTATACCCCCTCCCGGGCTGTGACCCGCGGCCCGGCCCGCGGCCTGACCCGACCATCCCTCCCGGTGTCGGCGACCCTGCGGCGGCCGCGGACAGGTTCGGGTTCTTCTGCGGCGCGGCGCTGCAGTACCTCAAGAACACGGGCCGCCAGTACGACGTCCTGCACTGCCACGACTGGCAGTCGGCGCCCATCGCCTGGGGCGACCGGGCCGCCGCCAAGGCCGTCTTCACCATCCACAACCTCTCCTACGGGGCCGACCTCATCGGCCGGGCCATGCAGTCCTGCAATGTGGCCACCACCGTGTCGCCCACGTACGCACGCGAGGTGTGTATGCGTGTATGTGTGTGTGGGGGGTGGGGTGGGGGGGTTTGGGGGGGTTTGGTTGGGGGGTTTGGGGGGGTATGGATTGGGGAACCGATACGTGGCACAGGAGTCAATACGCGACCCAAGTTACTTACCATACATACCTGAATTGCGCGCTCACTGTTACCTCGGGCGACCGCGTCGCCGCCGGACCCACCCCGGACCAACCAACGCGCGACAGCACGAAACGGACCACACCCCAGACAGCACAAATTATCGAGAACGTAGTACTCACCTGCGCAAATGGGACGAAACGCGGACGGACGGCGAGGCGAACGGAAGATGTGAGTTGCAACAAAGGGCAGACAAACGGCAGGCAAAGGCAAAAGTTAAATTAAAGAAAAAGAAGAAAAGAGCACGCAAACCCGGCGGCGACGCGGCGAAAGAGGGTGGGTCCAGGAAACGGTAGACGGAAATAGCAATGCAGGAATGTACGGGTGTACGGGTGTACGGAAGGGCGACATCGCAGACGGGCGTAGGGTTGGCAGGCACAGAAACAGGAGTTCCGCAATCAGGGAGCAATCGGTGACCGCGGGGGTGACGCAAGAGGGCCGGGTGGCGGACCGGGGTGATCGGCTCCCCACCAGCCCGGCCGGGCGCGCGCGGCCTCACGCATGAGAGGCCGTGGGCGCAGGGGGTTGCGATCGGGGGTGCGTGCGCGTGTGCGGTACGGCGGGTGGCGTGCGGGCGGTGGGGCGGCGGGGCGTAGGGCGGTGACGGGGAGGGGTGGTGAGGGGCGGGAGGAGGGGCGGCGCGAGGAGCTGGCGGCGGGGGTAGCCCTGCGCCTCGAGCGAGAGGATGAGGTTGGCGATCTCGGAGCAGAAGTTGTCAACATCGGTGACGACACGGCGGAGGCGGTGGAACTGGCCCGTGAAGATGTGGCGTTTGCAGGCCTCGTTGACGTTGGAGTCGCGGCCGACGAAGCGGGAGAGGCGGACGCCCGCGAAGGCGGGCTGTTCGCGCTCCCGGTTTGGGGGGGGGTCGGTGTGTGTATGCGGGAAGTGTTGTGACCCGTCTTAACCAAAGACGCTTGCAAGCTGATGCTGTACCCATCTCGGATCACTCCAGGACCATTACAGGGGGGGCCGGGATGGCACAGGGGCTGCAAGGGATGCCGTGGAGCAGCGTGGGTTTGTCGGCCTGTCCAGTCGGTCTGTCAAGAAGGCGTGCGTGATATGCGTGATATGCGAAAGGCATGGCAGCGCCCCGCGTAGCGTGCTTGGGTCTTGGCGGGCGCGATGCCCATCCCTGGCCAACGCACCCGTGTAGCGTGCTTGCGGGTGCCTCGGCCAGGGACGGCCGTCGCCTGCCCACGGGGCCGCCAAGACCCCTCTCCGCCTTCCCAACCCGCTATGCCTTTGTCGCCGTCGCTTGTTGTGAACTCTAAAAGTCTTGTCTCTCTAGCAATGTCTACGACGGCGCCACTCGCCCAACCCCCCCCCCCCGTGCGCGCCGCCTCCTCCGCCCCCTTCGGCCCCCGGCCCCCCCCCTTGCCCCCCCAGATCGCTGGCCACCCCTCCGTGGCCTCCCACCTCAACAAGCTCTACGGAGTGCTCAACGGCATCGACCAGGTGGGGGCGGCCGCACCCCGCCACCACCACCTGGCTTACACCCTTCCCCACCCCTCCCCTCTCCGACTGGCCCGATCCGACGGATCCGATCCGACCCCGAGTCCCCACCAGGGGGGGCCAGAGGGCCCCCCTTCCCTCCTGCTGCTGCTACTGCTGCAGCTACTGCTGCTACTGCTACTGCTGCAGCTACTGCTGCTACTGCTACTGCTGCTACTGTTGCTACTGCTGCTACTGCTGCTACTGCGCGAGCAAGCAGGGGGGAGGAGGGGGGCCAATGTGCGCATGCACTTCCCGCACCCACTAGCGCACAGGGGCGAAGCGGGCCCAGGCCTCACAGACGCCTTTGGCATGTGCCCGACTTGTTGCCCGCCGCGTCCTCATGCCTGCGCCGCCCCCTTCCCGGCCGTCTGCGCCGCCTTCCGCCGCTCTGATTTCCTTGTCGCCCAACCTTCCTTGCCGGTCTGTTCACCTGTCTGTCGGTCCGTCGGTCCGTCTGTCTGTTTACCTGTCCGTCGGCCTGTCTGTCTGTCTGTCTGTCTGTCGGTCTGTCCATCTGTCTGTCTTGTCGCACAGGACATCTGGGACCCGTCCGAGGACCCCTGCCTGCCGATGCACTTCTCGGCGGAGAACGTGGCGCAGGGCAAGGAGGCGGCGAGGCGGCTGCTGCGGCAGCGCCTCAACCTGGCACAGGCGGACGTGCCGGTGGTGGGCTGCGTGACGCGGCTGGTGGCGCAGAAGGTGGGCGGGATGGGAATGTGGAGGTGGAGGTAGAGGATGGGAGATTGGGCTCGGGAAGTGGGGGGGCGGGAAACGGGAAAGGAGTGGAGGGGGAGGGGAAGGCAGGGCGGTGCACAATGGGGGGTTTGTGTCCTCCAGGGGGGGCGTGGCGGCCTTGGGTTCAGGACGGCGCCCTGAGGAAGGAAGGAAGGAAGGAAGGCATGGGGGTAGCTTGACCTCCCCGTGTCGGTACAGCGCCCCTCAATACCGTACAACACCGTACCGTACGTCCCAACATGCACGTGCGCACAGGTGACCTTGTGTACCGCTCATGCGCTCAACCACACTCTTATAAGCGTGCTCGGTTTCCTTGCTGCCCGCTGCTCCTCTCAAGTCTTAACGCTTGTGCTACTGCTACCGTTGTTCCTGTTACCGCAAGTACTCCGTGTGCTGTTGCCTGCCGTCTGATGCTGGTGCTACTGCTGCTCCTGATATTTGTGCTACTGCTGCTCCTGATAATTGCGCTCCTGATATTTGTGCTACTGCTGCTCCTGATATTTGTGCTACTGCTGCTCCTGATACTTGCGCTCCTGATATTTGTGCTACTGCTGCTCCTGATATTTGTGCTACTGCTGCTCCTGATATTTGTGCTACTGCTGCTCCTGATATATGTGCTACCGCCGCTCTTTCTCCGTGTGCTACTGCCCGCCAGGGTATCCACCTGATCAAGCACGCCGCCTGGCGCACCCTGGAGCGGGGCGGCCAGTTTGTGCTGCTGGGCTCCGCCCCCGACGGCCGCGTGCAGGGGGAGTTCAATGCGCTCCGAGACCAGCTGGCGCGCGCCTACCCGGACCGCGCCGCGCTCATCTTCACGTACGACGAGCCGATGAGTCACCTCATCTACGCGGGGTCGGACATGTTCCTGGTGCCGTCCATGTTCGAACCGTGTGGCCTCACGCAGGTGCGGGGGGAGGGTGGGGTGGAGGGTTGGGTGGGTGGGGCAGGTTTGGAGGGGTTTGGTGGGGTTCTGTGGGGTTTGGTGAGGTGGCGGGTTATGGGTGGCGGGGCGCGTGGGTAAGGCTGCTGGTTACCAAGGGGGGCTGGGAGGCGGCTCGGGAGCGTGTGGGGGCTGTAGGGTGGCGGATGGCCGGGGTTTCGGGGGGGGGGACCTAAAGTGGTGACAGGAGGGTGCGGGCCGTGCCTTTTGCTCAGAAGAAGCCTTAGCAGCGCGCGGCAAAATGAGCAGGCGACTTTTGAAGCTCGGGACTATGGCGCGGCTTCGTCCGAACTGGGGAGACTCGGCCCGCTTCGTGGCAACGCACACCTCTGCTTTCGTGTTTCACCCCTCGCGTCCCGCAGATGATCGCCATGCGGTACGGCACGATCCCGGTTGTACGGAAGACCGGCGGGCTGGTCGACACGGTGTTCGATGTGGATCACGATGAGGACCGGGCGAGGGCGAAGGGTGAGCGCCGCGGCGGGAGGGAGTTGGTCGGGGGAGGGGATTACTTTATGTTTTTCCGGGGTTTACTTTATGATTAGGGGAAGCGACCCCCCTGGGCCGTCCGACTGTCATTACAATGTTTACATGCATGCCAAAAGGGGCCAAAAGGGGCCGGGGGCTTTGTGTCTCTCCCGTGCACACCCAGCCTGCAAAACGGCGCTGAATGATCGTTGCCAGGGGGGCCACGAGGGTGGATGCGGGGGATGGGCGGAATGTCCCTTAGCTCCCCGATAGCTACGCGGTGGACCCATGTCTGCGCGACGCTTGTACCGCATCCGGGGCCCCATCCGGGAGAGCCGACGCAGCCCCCTTCTCGCCCTTTGGGCTGCGTCGGCTGCCGCCGTAGCGCCTGCCGCTGCAACGCCCTCTCGAGACGGGTCGATGATGCCGGTTAGCATGCCGTGAACCGTCTGAAGCGCTGCACTGCCCGCGGCCTCTCCCCCTCCCCCCCTGTTGCTCC
Organism: Eudorina sp. 2006-703-Eu-15; assembly: GCA_003117195.1. Lineage (NCBI taxonomy): Eukaryota > Viridiplantae > Chlorophyta > Chlorophyceae > Chlamydomonadales > Volvocaceae > Eudorina > Eudorina sp. 2006-703-Eu-15. Next base: position 334,698 of record BDSI01000012.1, read on the forward strand.
CGTGGCGGCCCAGGTATGGAGACCAACGGCTTCAGCTTCGAGGGCACTGACTTCGCGGGGATGGACTACGCCCTCAACCGCGCCCTGTCCTGCTGGTACTCGGACAAGTCGCTGTGGCACAGCCTGCGGCGCCGCGCGATGCAGCAGGTCGGCGGGCCGCTGGACGGGGCGGGGGAGCACGGGGCGGGGGGAGCACGGGGCGGGGGGGAGCACGGGGCGGGGGAGCACGGGGCGGGGGGAGCACGGGGCGGGGGAGCACGGGGCGGGGGGAGCACGGGGCGGGGGGAGCACGGGGCGGGGGAGCACGGGGCGGGGGGAGCACGGGGCGGTGGGGAGCACGGGGCGGGGGAGCACGGGGCGGGGGGAGCACGGGGCGGGGGGAGCACGGGGCGGGGGGGAGCACGGGGCGGGGGGGGGGCAAGGCGCACCGAACTTGCGGCGGCGGACTTGGCGGCGTTCCATGGCCCCGCCGAATTCCGGGTCCTGCCGAGGGGGGCACGGCAAGCGGGAAACGGCAAGCTTGCGGGCGTACTTTGTTGGCCGGCATGTACCAGGCAGTACCAGCTTGAAAGCGGGGAGGGGTTTCTGGGCACCATCGGTCTGTCGCCATCGGCGTGTGCAACGTCCATCGCTCACCGTGTTGATGCGAGCCCTTTCCAACGAGCCCTAACGTGTATGGTACCTGGGCGATGCGGCTCCCCCTCTCCCCCCTGGACCCAACACTCAGGACTGGAGCTGGAACAGCCCCGCCCTGGACTACCTGGAGCTCTACTACAAGGCGCTCCGGTCGTAACTCGGATGGGTGCCCAACATGGCCTAACATGGCCTAACATGGCCGCGGACCTGCGATGGGCATATGCAGCTGCGTTACGAGCTTCGTGGATGTGCGGCGCGGTGCGGCGCCGTGCGGTGCCGTGCAGTGCCGTGCCGTGCCGTGCGGTGCGGTGTGGTGTGGTGCGGTGCGGCGACTGAAAGAAACGGGTGCGTGTGTGACGCGCGCTGTGTGCGCTTTGTGAGCTCCTCCGGCAGAGCCCCCCCCGCGGCGCCGCGTGTGTGGGCGGGCGGGCGACACAAGAGTTGGTTGAATCTCTTGTCCTTTTTGCGAACGTTACTGTCGGTGTGGAGAATTACGCCCTGTGTTTTACGGATGTTGAGGACGAGCAGATCAGATCCCCGCGCTGCGGTATTGTTTGATGCGTTGGAGAAAATTGAGAGAGACGCACGGTGCGACACGGCATATGTTTGTACGGCAATAAGCCGCCCCGCATCCCGGTGGCTGAAAAATGACACAAGTACGGCATACGCGCGGTCGTTATGCCCAGTGGTGCTGCGTGCGGGTTCGGGCGGGTGGGTGCTGGTGTTTGTGTGGAGCTGGTGCTGGTATTTCTGTGGGGCGATGTGGGGTGGCGTCCTAAGGGGTACGTGCCAGGCGACAGAAGATTGACTGCGTTCGTCGTTCGGTTCGGCTGGGGCCTGGCTGCGGCTGGCGGTGGGCGGCTGGCGGCGTGGCCGAGGCGCGAGACATTTTGTTGTGAGCGGAGCCGTCTGGGCCGTCCGTCGCTGTGGCCGCCCTGCCTGTACGGCGATGCCGAGAAGCAAGGGGGGTACATCGGTGCGCCGTCCCCAAGGAGTGCGCGATGGCAGTCAGGTTTATTTTTGGAGCACTTGCAGGGTTGCACGTTTTGTTTTTGGTTGCCAACCGTGAGTGCGGGCGCGTTTCGGGGGCTTCGGACAGCGTGGCCTGTTGGCGCAGAGGCAGCGTCGTCGTTTCTTGGCTGCAAGACGGGGCCGCGCTGACGGTCTGGGACAGACGCCGGAGATATGGAAGTGCACGGTGTCGCATGCGCAGGGCAGGGCACGGCAGGACGCGCTGCTAAGGTTGCCGTTCAGGTTGCTGTGGTTGGTTGTCCCTGTCAGTGTCCGCAACCATGTGCACTTCATCTGAAGAGTGTGATTTCTTGCGGACCGTACGTCGTCTTCCCCGCACTGGTGTAGTGTAGTCTAGTCGACGTGTGTTTGATGGCATCCAGTGTGGCCGAAGGATGTGGCTTTTTGTGATGCGCTGTGGTGAATCGGTGAGGCCTAGTGGATATGTTCTGCGATTTATATTGGGGAACGAAGGCATCTGACGGGTGAAGTGATGCTGAGATGATGGTGAACGGGTTCACTCCCAACGTGAGATTTCGGCGCCCCAATGGTCAATAAGGGGGGGAAGCGGTGGGTGCGCTGTTCAGGTACAATAGCTGCCCGACATATGGAAGTGACAGTCTGAGTATGGTCTATTAAGCTCAAGCTCTGCGCGGCATATATTTGTTCATCCAACCGCAACCAAGGCTGACACGTAAAGCTGACATGTACGATTGCTGCTGCGCCGTTGACATTTCAACGTATCTTGTATGTTCGCGTGACGTTAGGAGCCCCTTGGTAACCTAATCAGCAGGCAAGTAAGATTCAGCATGACGCTGTACGGATGCTGTATCCTCATGCGGACATCGTGCCGCATCGTGGATGCTGAACTTGACACCCTCGCGATCTTCCCGCCCAAACCATCCGAGATTGCAGCCATGCAAGCATACGTGCCGAGAGCCACGAGCAACAGGCATCAGGGAAAGCGATCTGGCACCGTTCACCGTTACACGCGACCGCGGGCCGCCGTCACGCACTGATCACTCCTTGAGCGTCCGTGTGTCTCTGCTGGGGTCCCTCATATCCTTGATGCCATGATTGCACCACTGAAAATATCAAGGCAATCCGTTGGCCCGCACCACCCCAGCGCGTTACAGGCCAGTAGCAGAAAGCCTAACAGGGCCCGGTTCTCCCGCCCAACGCAGGTCATCGTCCCTAAGGACCCAGCCCAATAACAAGTTGGCTCGAGACCAGCGCAGTTACACAGGCAACGCAAGCACTTTGCGAAGACCCGACCCGACTGCCGCAAGCCCTCTCCACGATTACGACCCGTGGCTCCAGCATGCAAGCTAGGAAAATTTGCCGCTGTCACCAATTTGTTGCAAAACCATTTAAACAGACACGCGAGCACGCTGCTGTGGCCGCCATAAGCTGCACGAGCTTAAACAACCTTCGCCTTGGCGCCGGCCTCAGCCAGTTGCGTCTTGGCGGCCTCGGCCTCCTCCTTGCTCAGGCCCTCCTTCAGGACCTTGGGCAGGGTAGCAGTGAACTCCTTGACCTGGTTGACGGCGATGTTGGCAATGTTGCGGACCACCTTGTAAATGCCGACCTTCTTGTCGGCCGGGATGTCCTCAAGGACCACATCGAAGGTGGTCTTCTCCTCAACAACCGGAGCAGCCGCAGCAGCAGCTGGCATAGCGGCCATAGCCACCGGCGCCGCAGCCGAAGCATCCACGCCGAAGGTCTTCTCAATCTCAGACACCAGCTCCGACGCCTCCAGCAGGGTCAGGGTCTTCAGCTTGTCCACAATCTCCGAAACAGCAGGGCTGGCACGGACAACCATGCGGCTGCCGCGGAAAGGAGCGCTGCGAACAGCGCTGGTGCGGGGCCGGACGCCCGCAACCGACCTGGTCTGCATGCACAGGGCCATTTCTGATGTGGTTTGGTGTCTGAGACTTAACCGTAGAATGAAGGCGAAGTGCTGCAGAGGCGCAAGTGGACAGATACGAGTAATGCCAGACTGGTTAATTGAGGTCCTCGCTCGGCGGCCGTACGGGAAGATAGGGCCCCCTCAAAATTCTGGTCTTGGTTTCCTCTTTAGAAAGTGTTCTGCTCTGCATTGAAGGATAATATCCAAGGCATATGCAGGAATTTAATTGTGACCAATTCAAATAGAATTCTGCCAGCACCATACGAACGTTTTCAGGGTTCAGGAACTTTGAAACATTCATTGTGCCGTGCAGCCTAGTGTCACTGATATTTTGAATATCGTTAATAAATACTACGCGCAAGCATGTACCCGCGGGTTAGTGCTGCTTATTGTTGCTTGCCACCAGTATCACAATAGCACAGATACATACAACTGTTACTTGGCGTATGCGTGGTTTGGTTTGTTCACATGATAAAACGGAAAACGAGGACAACTGTGTTCAGTCCATCCTCGCCTATCGCTGGGTTGGCTCATTTGGTTTTTAGGACATGCGGCTTTCGGCTCTAGCAGCGCAAGGGGGCTGCAGCTGTATGGCTTGTTGCACAACTCACGTTGTGGCCTGGGACGAGTGGGGGCCGCAGAAGGGAAAACCTGACTGCACACCGAATATGTTGCTCAAGACGGCGACTTTACAGCACCTTTGCTCATGGAAAACAGATGTGCGCACACTGCAAACCGCGCACTACATGCCGCGGCACTTGCCCCCGTGGTCCTTCAGCAACGAAGGCCTCCGCCACGCACTGCGGGACTGCACAGCAGCAAAGGTGTTGCGGGCCGCCCACCCCCCTGCCCACTTCCCTTCAGCGGCTGGGCTGGCAGTGCCACGCACGCTCGCGCCCCTAGGCAACTTCCGGGCCCCTTCTGATCTAACACCCACTTGAACGCTGGCACCCTCGCGAAACGGTACGCCCTTATCCGCAAAATGCAAGGTCCGGCGCCGCTTCCCTGCCGGCCACAGAAGGCTTCAAAACTTCCCAGTACTTGATCAGGTGTTGTCCAGCTCAGCTAAGCCTCGGACTTCCACCTTTCAGGCGTTGTCCAGCCCAACGGAGCCTTAAGCTGCCACCTTCGGGCCCGTGGCTGGGTTCTCCGCGACGCACGCATCGTACCACTCCACCCGCTTCACGTCTTCCAGGAACTGAGCCGCCCACGGCGCGCCCTTGGCCGCCTCCGCCTTCTTGATAGCCGCCGCCAGCGCTGCGGCCTGCTCCTTGCGCACCTGCTCCGCTGTCTTGCCCAAGTGCTTGTCCAGGAGAGCGGCTGCGTCCACCTTCAGCGCCTCCAGCTCGGCGATGGCCTGAAGCGGTGTCGGGTGCATAGGTACCACTAGTTACCACTAGTTACCCGTGGTCGCCACAAACCTTGGCAGGATGACCGATGTCCGTCAAGTGCAGTGGCCCGGATAGGCACAAAGCTACCTGCGTGTCCCTTGTGGAAACAGCAAATACACACGACGCAGCAACCCGACCGACAAAATGGGCGCCCACTTACATCCCTCACACCGGCGGCCTGCTGGTAGCGCGCGTACTCCTTCACGACCGCCTGCGGAAGCACACATTGAAACCTTGCTCAATGAAGTGCATCAGTGTCGCCATCCGTTGTGCCCCGACCGGCGGCAGCAAGCGCGCAGCACACGTGGTCTGCATCGCCTGGCACCATCATCGGCCCACTTCTAGCCACCACAAATGGATCCAAATTGACCAGCAAGTGCCTTCCCGCGTGAAAAGCCAGCCCAACCCTGTTATCCATCCTTGGCCGCCCAGCCGCTATGCGTCCCCGAGCTGGGGAAGACAGAACAAGCGGTAATAGGCTTACGTCGTCAGTGGAGCCCTTCTTCACCTCCACAAGCAGCTTGGCGGGGATACCGTGCGTCGCGGCAATCGCCTGCAAGCACATACGGCGAACGACGAAACCACCACATCTAACGCGTGCCACACATACACGAAGACGGCCCCACACACAGGCGCAGCCGAACTGGGAGCGCAAAACAGAGAGTGAACCCCGCATGCCCCAAACCCAGCTGCGACTTTCCCTTCCTAGTCGCCGACTATTGTCAGGCGCGCATGCATTTCTCACCTCGACCTTCTTGGCGAAGGCCTTGTAGGCAGGCGACGCGCCGTCAAGAGTCACAGTCGAGTTGGTGGCGTTCTCCACCTGCTGAACCGCTTCCAGAAGCGCCGCGTGCAGGTCCGGGCTCATCAGGGACTGGCTCTTATTGAGCAGCTCCTTGACGCTGTCCGCCGTCGCGGCTGTGTCCGCCAGGCGCTTCGACACCTCGGTGACGGGGTCCTCGAACCCGGCCTGTATGCAGACGGCATGCAGACGATGCCCCACAAGTTGCAAAGGCAGCACGATATAGCCCCCTCCCTGACCAAACATGCCATTGCATGCATGTGCACTCGATCTTCATGACAGCTGTACTCAGCAAGCTTCTAGTCCATCTGGGTGAAGACGGTCCCAGATGGATTGCCTGCACCCACGTGTGAGTTGTGCCCCCCTTCTAGACACCTGGTTTCAAAACCCGAATGATGCCGTACATCCATCGACAGCATCGTGGCAATGGTTCCCAACGACCACGTCCTCGCGGATGCTTCGCGGCACAACGTCGGTCGTTTTCCGCTCCGCGAAGGGATTTGCGAGGAGTGCTATGGCATTGCTTTGTTATGTGCACGTTGTACGTCACGACCGTGGGCCACAGCGTGTGAGCCCAGAGTTATGGCCCGAAGGGGTGGCCCCACTTTTAATCGACCCCAACATAGCCCTCTATCCCCGCTGCTACTATCATCAACACTGGACCGGACTGCGGATGATTGCGCACCCAGAAAGGCCCAGCCCTCGTCCGCACACATGCACCCCAGCAGTGCGCCTCAGTTCTCCCATAAAAACCCCTCACCTGCTTGCCCAGAGCCCGCAGCTCAGCAGCATACCGCTTCACAGGTGACAGATCCGACTTGGTGTAGCCAAGCGGCACACTGACGTTCTGTCGGCACGGCAAGAGGGGCATCAACGGGCGGAGCTGACTTCTGCCGCAGGCTAAAGCTACACCCGACCCAGAGCCGCACCTGTAGCCCGTACTCGACAATTGCAGCTGCCTTATACTTCTTTTCAATTTTGCCTGTGAGCTCCAGCGAGTCATCCGCGCTGCTGGGCTCAAGCTTCGCGCCCTTGTAAAGGGCAGTGAGGTAAGCCTTCACAGATGCTTGCGCATCAGGGTCGGAGTTGCTCAGGTTGTAAAGCACGTCCTTCTTGGAGGGAGAAGCTCCTGCGAGAATGATGTCCGACAAAGATATGTCCTAGGGGCGCTGTCACGCTAACTCCTCGCATAACTCATCGTACCGGTTGCAAATGCGCGGACTGCGACCTCCTGCGCGCTGCCGGTGCACGACCGCGACAGCACGCCCTGCAGTGTAACGGGAGGCCAACCTCAAATGAGCCATTATACCAGCCACAGCTTACGAGGTATCAACGCGATATCATGTCAGCTACACGCACCAGGCTGCGCAACAACAGGCCGTTCATCGTGACGGCGGGTCCTATTCGATCAGGTCCCCCGTTACAGCGGGGAACGCCCGATGTCTGCAACAACGAGCTGTGTGCTGTGCTGCGCACCGAGCGATACAGTTTTGGAGATTGATGGCGAAAAGAGGGAGGAACCAAAATGTGTACGATCTTCCGAGACCTGAAGGGAGACTGAATGAACGCAATGAAGTGCAATGAGCTATCATATTACTTTTTCATCAGTAACTGAATGTTTTAATGATCATTCATGATCTTCATTCGCAAACAAAACATCTCGCTGTTCGCATACGTTCCCCAGTTGATGATATGGCAGCTTCGTTCCCACGGGCTCAGGCTAGGGGCAAGGACAACATGACGGAAACATGGAGTCAAGTTCCCGAGCGGTCGTGGACCACCTTCTTGCCCCTCAGCACGTTTAGAAACCCTGGTTTCCGTCTGTGCGCACCATGAAGGCCGACATTGCCGTGCCCCGGCAAACGCGAGGGTTGCACAGTAGACCCATACCTGGCAACCTGCTTACGAACCCGCGGGCGAACGTCTCGGAATCGCCACAGCTGTCGTTCTGTGCACACATTAGCGCCGTCCTGCGAGTCTCACATCACACCGCTCAACTCATGACCCGCGCCATCACACAAAGCACGATGACGTGCGTTTGCGACGTTGTCCGATCCACCGTCGATCTCTGCAATGCACCTCTCGCTGGCAACAAGGAAACTGAAACGCACCTCCTCGCAGCGGCTGCTCAGTGGGGCTCAGTTCACTCCGACAGATGCCAGTAGGCGCTCCTACTCGGTGTCAGTTGGTGCCAACCGTCATCTCAACCGTTGGGAGGTGTCGGCCATCTCAGAATCGGCATGCGGCCGAGAACCCTAACCTCTGTCCTTTAACTGGCGCCCATCTCAGACTCTTGACGACTGCGGCCGCCCCTATGTCTCAGACCTCCTTCCCGGGAAAAGGTGAAGGAAGTGAAGTACGACATAATGACGCACCCCTGTCTTTCCAGGTCGCAGCAGCGCGTAGCAGATCAGGGCAGCTGCCCCGCCCCACCCTCACGGCCCGCCCCCAGCTCACCCCCCACCCCGCGCCCGCCCACCGTCAGCCCCAGCTAAGGCGCCAGCAGCTGCGGGTTGCTGTCCCAGAACTCGTCCCGTATGATGTCCACGTGCAACACGGTGGGCACGGCCCGCTCCCGCACCACCGGGCTGCCATCCTCCCGGCGCTTTACCTCCAGCATGGCCTTTTGCCGTATGACCACCGAGCCCTGGGTCAGGAAGAAGACACAGCAGAAACAAAGAAGAGACAGCAGAAACGGTCAAGCCACCCCCCTTGAAGCAGAGCGCAGTTGCGATGTCACCCCCCCCCCCGTACAGTTAAACTTCCACAAAAGCAAGGCTACGGGATAATGAGTGTTGTGACCCGTCTTAACCAAAGACGCTTGCAAGCTGATGCCATACCGATCTCGGATCACTCCGGGACCACTACAGTGAGGTGGACGATTGCGGAACACGGCGGACCGCTGCTGGCGGCGCCAGCGCGATCATGCGGATGCGGTGGCGCTGTGCGCGCATGGGAAACGGGGAAGGGGAAGGGGGATGCCCAGCGGCGCGTGCGCGCGGCTGCGGAGCGGCGGGCGGGGAGGGACGGCTAGAACGCGAGCCGCTGTGAGAGAGCCGAACCCCCCGCAGCGCACAGGCCCCCGTCGCGCGTGTCCAGTACTGCCCATGATGTAGGGCTAGACTCAGCCAGGTATTGCTAAGGTTGTGTACATTGTACACCTACGAGTGAGGGTATTCCAACTATCCACCCTCCTACAGCAGCGAATCTCGGAAAGGCCGCGGGCTGTCTCAATGAATGAATTAATGAATGAATGAATGAACGTTACAGCGGACCCCAAAAGTCTCAATGTGGTACCGCCGGAGGTCGTACAACGCCGCCCTGGCTTCCCTGCGCTTCCCTACGCTTTTTCCCAGGGCCTCCCGGACACTGCCGTGCTGGTTTCACCTGCCGTGCGCAGCTGCTAGCTACCGCGGCGCCGGCCTCCTGGTGCCCACCTTTTTGAACTGCTCAGGCAGGTGCGCGTAGTTGATTCCGAACTCTCGAAACAGCAGCTCGTTCTTGAACGCCGTCTGGGTGCCCTGCCAGAATGCGAAATGCGGCACACACGCCGCGTCACACCGTCAAGCGCTAAGGGAGGGTGGGAGGGGATGTGGAAGCACCCGTGCGAGGGCGCCGAGTGGCTGCACGCTGCTTCAGCTTCACAGTCCGGGCAGGCACCCCCAGCGAGCGACACGTACCCAATGGCCCCACGGATCGCGAGTCTACAGGGCCTGGTGGTGTAACCCTCCCCTTCCCTCCCACCAGTTCGCAATGTCTACCAATGTCCTGTAACCTCCCCTCACATCCCGCTGTGTCTGGGCCGTTGATGTTTGGACTCTCCTCCTCCTCCTCCTCCTCACCCCCGCTGCACCGCACCTTGAGCGTGTTCTGCGCCTCCGTCGGTGTTTTGCCGCTCTTGACGAGCGCCCAGAAACAGGTATTGTACTGCGGGCCGGGCGGGGTCGAGCACGTCAAAGGAAAGCGTGGCCGGACAGCTAGGGGCGCCCCGAGGTGAGCCCCGCCCGCTGTTCATATTCCCCAGAACAACACGCCTGCTGACCCCAGGCCGACTGGCATCCGCCATCGCCCCTCAGATGCCCTACACTCGCCACACGTCCAGGGAGAGACCCCAACTGCCTCCCGTGGCAGGACTGGCACCTGGTTGTTGATGTGGGTGTCCGCCTGCCGCCAGGCCAGGTAGTCGCGCAGGTTGGAGTCCAGCGGGTAGCACACCGCGCGGCCGTCGAACATGGGCGTGGCGCGGAGCGGCGTGTCGGGCAGGTAGGCGGGCCAGCGGGACACGTAGTTGGCGGTGAAGCAGCTCACCAGCAGCGACACGATCTTGGAGGCGCGCCGGCCTGGGCCGGCGGGGGACGGGGGGACGGGGGGCGGGGGAGGAAAGGACAGCCGCGAGTAGTCGGGGGGCTGGGTAAAGTGGGGTCGTAGGGTGCCGCAGGGTGGGGGTATCGTAGTTCGTAGACGGACTTGGTGTGGGACCTGGACCGAGCACTGCGGCGGCACGTACCGTACATGTCCGTGTTGCGACCCAGTACGAAGCTGTACTCGTCACTTTCGCCGTACGCAAGGCGGATTTCCGGGAACTCGTTCATGACCTCCTGTGTCAGGGGGCACCGATCAGGGTCAGGGTCAGGGTTGTAGCGTGCGACCGCCGCGAGTCTGCCCCCTGCTTCCATCAACACAGTGGCTTCCCCCTGGAGTCTGCGACCCTTGGAGTCTGCGCCAGGAGGTAGGTACCCACCCGGTCACACGCCTGGCCACCCAATGCGGGCCAGACCCCAGCTAGGAAACACACCCCAGCCAGCTGGCCGCGGCAGTGTGACCCGCCCCGCGCACCCTGTCCCCGCGGGGACTGCCGCGGCACACGCGCCCGTGACCTCACCCAGCGGGTGTGTTCCGTGAGAAGCCCACGGGTGTGTGGTTCCTTAGGACTCACCCGCGCGCAGGAGTCCATCAGGTCCAGCGCCCGCTTGTCGTTGGGCTTCTCGAAGCCGTGCAGGTCGCTGAACCTGGGCAGATCGCCAGCGCGGCGGATGGTTCCGGAGCAGTGGTTTCGGGGGCGGTCGTGTCAGGAGGCAGCTCAACGTACGGCGGCGGGCGGTGGGGGCAGCGGGGAGCGGAGCGCGACAGCGACAGCCACTTGCGGCTCGGGGCACACACGATCAACGTGGAGCCCGCATGGAGGAGGGTCCAGGGTGGGTTTCGCCACACAGGGAGGGGGGCTCTGGCTGCTGGCTGCTGGCGAACCTCGCAGCTCTTAAGAGCTCAGCCGCACATACAGGGGAGGGCCTAACCCGATCCGTACTACTGCAGGCGCGAAACCCTGCGAATACTTCATAATTTCACAGTGGACCCCGCGGGTCATCGCCCAATGGCACCCAGGTACTGCTGATCCCCGCCACCCATCGCCGCCGGCTGTGAGGCGCGCTCGTCACGAGCTGTACTGCTCACTTCGTGAAGCCCTTGCCGTCAATACGTACGACAATCCAGCAGCCTGGGAGAAGCGTGTCATCCAGCTCGTAGTGCTTGACGTACTCGTACTTGGAGTTGGCCATGCTGCCCCGCCGCCCGCGACGGGCGCGGCTGGCGGCTGCGTCGACCGGCGCGGCCGGGTGCTGGTAGACGGGCCCAGATCCAACCGAAGCGGGTTTGGTATCGGCCTCGTCAGTTAAGCCAACGTGGAGCTCAGGCCCTTGTGAGGTCGGCGTGAGCCGCGATGGACAGCAGTAGAGGCAGCGGCGGGGATGCAGGTATCGCGGCGTGCAGGCAGTGCGACCCAGGGGCTGGAGTGCCGACCGCAGCGCTTGGTCGCCAGCGACAAGGCGTAACCTTTGCTGCGTTCCAATCACACCGCACACTGCTCGGCACGAGTGCAGTGTTTGCGAAGCTACAGCTTGGTGAGCAAAGTAGGCCTGGCGGTAGCTGCAACCATGCTCCAACGCAAGAACCAGGCGAAGCGGCATATCCACATTTAATTCATGACAAGTAGGCTTTATAGTATGCCAATATTATGCTGCTCTGTAGTGCCTTGACAGACAGTAACTTTCGCAATAACAAAATACGGCGTGCGGCGCCTGAACCGTTTTAGTCAATTTGCCGAGATATCTTCAATGTTATTTGTCCATAACGTTCACCTTGATATCGATGAAAATGATAGAACTGTTCGTTTTGCTGAGGTTGAGTAGAGGTGTGCATGACTGAGGCAGCCAGGGTTGCCCCGGCACGAGCTGCACAGCGAGGCCGGGGGAGGCTGTAGATCAATTCAATTGAGATGTTTCAAGGTGTTTCCGGCGCAGTATGTGGAAACGGAAGTGCCGGCCATCCTCCGCCACTCTCGTTGCACACCATCTCAACAATCCGCGCCACGGGCGGGTTCAGTGCACATATAAAAGTGAATCAGACCCAGATCAGCGCACAGAAGTATCCCACGATCTCCTGTTCCGCGAGTCGGTCGTCTTTCTCAGCCGCCAGCCCTTCTCCCGGTTTCGAACAGCACTGCAACGGCAACTCGGATGCAGCACTCTTCAAAAATGACACTGCACACGGGCATTTCAGCGTGATCGACGCCGGCCGGGCGTCTTCGCCTCCACATTGGGACGCCAATTGCGACGCTGCTCAGTCCGCCCTGGATTCGCGCCTCTCAGCCCGGCTAGTGCTTCTCGCCGCGGACAACGCCGCCTGCCTCACGTCCTCGCAGCTCCATGAGGTCATACATGCCGTACGCCGTACGGCTGAGGACCCGGAGCGCAGGCTGCAGCTCCCCCCGGCCGCCGTGGAGCGGCTCATCCAGGAGCTGAGGCGCCGGAGGCGGCTGGCGGCGCTGCTCGGCATCTCGGAGCGAGTGCTGGAGGGCCCTGGCCGGGAGCCACAGCCGCCGCAGCCACCCACCCAGCTCACTGCCGCAGCCGCCGCAGCCGCCGCCACTGCCCAGCCAGCCGGCGGCGGCGCTGCAGCGGGACGCGACGTGCCAGCGGCGTCGGCGACCCGGAGACCGGCGGCGGTGACGGCCGCCGGCGGCACCGCCGTCGCCGCTGGCGCCGCGCCCGGGGCCCGGCGTGAGGTTCCCCACATGGAAGGTGCCGCCTCGCCGCAACGGGGTACGGCAGATGCTGCGGCGTCAGCAGGGCTGGCTCCGACGACAGGGGCATGGGCCCGGCAGGGCCCGCCTGCTGCGTCCTCGGCGGACGGGGTCATGCCAGCCCGGGGGCGACAGCGGTTGCGACGGTCCGTTGAGGGCGACCAGGGGGCGGCGCCCGCGGCGGCGGAGGCGCACGTGGATCACCGCGAGGAGTGGAAAGCGCGGGAGGCCCTGTCCGCGGCGCCGCCTGCGGGCACGGCGGCATCGCAAACGCAGCAGCAGCAGCAACTAGTTTCGCAGCAGCAGCCGGGGTCCGGGTTCGCGGCCGCCGATAGCCTGCTACAGCCGCTGGGGGTCGAGGCGAGGCGCAACGTCCGGCGGCGGCGGCGGGTGCAGGCGACGCACACCACGGTGCGGCGGCGGGTCGGGGCGTTGGCGGAGGCGGACAGCTCGGGCGGCAGGGGGCACGGGGAGGTGGCGGATGACCATCCTCGGGAGGAGGGCGGGGCGGCGGAGCGGCCCGGGGACGGGGACGGACCGCATGCGGAGGAGGCGGAGCGGGCGGCGGACCTCCGACGGTTCGTCGAGGAGCTGCACCTGGAAGCGCCGCTGATGCGCGCGGAGGAGGCGCTGGCGGCGCTGGAGACATGCGCGGTGGCGGGGGCGCTGCCGCGCCGGTCCACGTTGGAGGCGATGCTGCGGACGATCCGCCGCGCGGCGGCGACGTCGGCGGCGACGTCGGCGGCGACGCCGTCGCCCCACCACGATGCGCTGTCCCCATCGCGCCCGGGTTGCAGGAACGGTATCAGGGACGGGGGGGAGGAGGGAATCGGGAGGCGGGGAGATGCGCGGGCCTCGGCGGCGGCGGCGGACGGGTTTGCCATCGGCGGCGGCGTTGCGGGCGGTGCGCGGCACGTTGCGCGGGGGACGCGCCAGCCGGCCCCGCAGCCGCAGCCTCTGCCTCCCGCGCGCGTCATCGCGGTCCTCCACGGCCTCAGCCGCCTCGGCCAGCACCTGAGCCACCAGCTCTGGCGTGAGCTGCTGTCGTACATCCAGCCGTACCTATCGTGCGTCGACTTCTCGCCGACTCAGCCGCCGCTGCCGCTGCGACACGCCACCGCCGCCGAAGCGGCGGCCGCGCCGGCGCCGCCGTCACCGCTGACTCTGTACGATTTGGTGGACCTGGCGACGGCGATGGCGGCGGCGGGATGCAACCCGAGCACCCGCTTTCTCGACGCCCACGCGGCGGCGGTGATGGGCGGGGCGCGGTGGCTGACGGGCCGTCAGGCGGCGCGCCTGCTCTGGTCGTACACCTCTCTGGACTACGTGCCGCCAGGCGCCGTACAGGCCGCCCTGGCAGCGGCGCTGCGCGCGCGGGCAGTGGACGTGGAGGTTGACGAGCTTTCCCGGGGCGTGCAGGCGCTGGTACTGCTGGCGGCACGGGTATTGGCGGCGGCGGCGGCGGCGGCGACGGACGCGGGTGGGGAAGGCAATGGGCCGGCAGCATCGGCCGCGGGGGCGCGCTCGGGCGACGGCCAGTGCCGAGCGACAGCGGCCGCCGCCGCCGCCGCCGGCAGCGACAGCGGCAGTGGCGTCGGCCGACTGTGGTCGTACCTGCGGGACGCCGCCGTGACATGTGTACGGCAGCACCGCGTGTCCTGCAGATTGTCGGCGCGCGAGGCGGGGCTGTACGAGACCGGCGAGTCGGGAGCAGTACGGCAGCACCTGAGGTCGTCATTTGCTGGTCCGCTGGCCCTTGAAGATCCCGATCAGACGAGCCGTTGGACGAGCCGCGGGGCCGGCCCGGTCGGTGTGTGGACTCCAGGGAGCGAATTCGACGATGGTCCTGGGGATGACAGCCGCAGCGTCAGGCTCAGGCAGGGCCGCTTACAGGGTTCGGCGGCCGGCCGGCGGGCGGCGGGGGCCCCACGAGCGGGGGCTGATGGGGCGGGCGGCGCCGCCGGTCTTGACGGATTGGGCGTCGGCGGCGGTGGCGGCGGCGGCGGTGTCCACTCCGGTGTGGCTGCGACGGCGACGGCGACGGCGGTACGGCAGACGGCGCTTGAGGACCAACAAGCCTTCCTAACGTGGCTGGTCGCGGCCTTGGGGGACGGGGCAGCAGCGGAAGCAGGCGGCGGGGCGTCGCGGCGGCGGATGCCGCCGCTGCTGTTCCCGTTGACCGCCGACGGTCTCGCCACCGTCGGCCGGCTGCTGTGCTGCCCCGGCGCGCCCGACCCGGACGTGTCGTGGGCGCGGGGCTGCCTAAGGCGTGTGCAGCCGCTGGTTCCGGAGCTCCGTCCCGCGGATCTAGTCCCGGCCGTACAGTTCGTGTGCCGGATGTACGACATGTACCCCGAGCTGCTTCTGACGGACGGCGACGGCGATACCTGCACTTCGGCGCCGGACTGCAGCCGCGGCAGTGGCAGTGGCAGTGGCAGCAACAGCAGCGACGGCGGCAGCAGCAGCAGCAGTAGCAGCAGCGGTTGCGGTAGCCGTGGCGCGCCTCTGACTGCGCTTGTGGCCGCCGCCTGCTCGTCCCTCGGCTGCCTGTCGTACGGACAGCTGGTGGCGCTGTGCACCCACGTTTCCCACCTCGCCACTGACCCACGGGTCACGAAACTGCTGCGCGGGCGCGTCCCTCACGCCCCGCCTGCCGCGCTGCCGCCCGCGTCGGACTCTGGGCTGCTGACCCGGGTGGCCTCCTCCTGCGGCAGCTATGACATCATCCAGCTGTGCTTGGAGGCGGGCCCCCGGTCGGCCAACACGGGCGACCCTTGGGCATCGACGGTCACGGCGCCTGCGCGCGCGCATCCGGCGCGGTGGCTGCTGCACCTGCTCCAGGGGCCGCCAGGTGGCCGTACAGCGGTTTCGGAGCCCCATCATGCGACGGCCGGCGCCGCCGTGGAGGCCGTGGAGGCAGCTGACAGGGTTGGAGGAGCCGCGCCGGCTCAGCACGTCCCTGAGGGCGAGCTTCCCAGCGGCGGCGGCAGTAGCGACGGCAGTAGCGGTCGGCGACCTGCGGTTTGCGAGGCGGCAGTAGCCACCGTCGGCCCCACAGCGCTCGGCGTTCAGCTCGGGGTGATGGCATCGGCCGCTGGGGATCCGGGGGAAGATGCGGCAGTAGCAGACCAAGCCGCGCCATGCACCATGGAGACCAGCGAGGCGCCTGCTACTGCCGGCGCCGCGGCAGCCGCCGCCGCCGCCGCCGCCACAGCAGCAGAGACGGCAGCTGCAGCAGTCTCAGAACCCGACGGGCTTGTTGCAACCGGCGCAGCGGCAGAGGCCGAGGCCGGTGCGGCGACGTCTGCTGCGGGCTCCCCCCCTGCCGGTCGCACAACGCCCCTGCCAGCGGCGGCCGCATCCACTGGCGCCGCCGCCAGCACTGCCGCCACCGCCGTCGCCTTCCCCTGGCCCCAGCCGGACCGAGGTCTGTGGCAGCGCCAATATGAGGGTTTGACTCTTCTGGACCGGCCGCGGCGGCCCCTGCCTAAGGGCTCCACCAGCTCCACCGCCGCCACCGCCGCCACCGCCGCCGCGGCGGCACTCGCTGGGAAGACAGGAATCCGTCCCGCAGCTGCCGTCGGGGCCGAGGCGACCCAGCCAGCGGCAGCCGGTGATGCACAAGCGCCCGACGGCGGCGCCGCCTCCGTCAACCGCTCCCTGCAGATCCTGACCCACCTCCTCCGCAGCTGTACGGATGCCCGGGTGCAGCTGCCGTACGAGCAGCGGGACGCCATCCGGCGGGCCTGGCAGCAGCACCTCACGCTGCAGCTGCACTCGCAGTCGCCAGGTCAACCCGGGTGCGTCGGCGGCGGCGCCGGCGAGGGCCGCGACGACGTCGACGCCGGCGGCGGCGGCGCGGCGGCGCGCGCCGCCGACCCACGGGTCGTCGCCGATCTGCTCCTGGCGGTCGCCGCCGCGGCGCCGGGGGTCGCGGCGAGCCGCGCCGCGCAGCTGCTGGGTTTAGCGGCGGCGCTGGGGCCCAGCGGAGAGGGCGACCTGGGCCGCTTGTCGCCGACGCAGCTCGCGGGCTGCGTGCAGGCGGTGGCGGTGGCGGCGGGGCACGGCGGCGATGTAGGCGGCGACGGCGCCAGTGCAGACGGGGGTGATCCGCCTCGCCGACTGCTGAGCCGCGCCGCTGCCGCAAAGCGTGCGGCGGCGCTGGTTTCGGCGCTGGAACCGCTGCTGGCTGAAGTCGAGCGCAGATTGGCACCCGCCGGCGGCCGGCCGATGAGCGCTTTCAGCGGCGGCGGCGGCGCCGCCGCCGCTGCCGCCTCTCGGGCGCCAGCAGCGGCGCTACCGCCGGCATGCGTCGCGTCCGTCTGCCGCGCGTTGTCGTACTTGTCGTACGCGCCGGCCTGGCCGGTCCGGCTGCGTCGCCGCGAGGCCGCGATTGCCGCCGCCGTCCGTACACAGCTGACTAATCTTGGCGGCGGCGCCGCATCCGCACGGTTGCGCCGGGCCATCGTGTCGCACCTGCCGCCGATGACGACGGCGGCGGAGCCGCCGCCGTCGGCCGTGCGGTACGGCATCTGGGTCCTTCGGCACCTCGAGCTGCGCGTCTCGCCGGCGTGGCTCGACCGCCTGGCGGCGACGGCGCCTCGCTGCCTGCGCCAGATGCACCCCCGTGGGGCGGTGGACTGGCTGTCCGCCTGCGCAGCGCACGGCCTGGCGCCGCCCCGGCCCGCGATGCGGGTGACCTGGCAGCACCTCGGCCGCACCTGGCGCCTGCTCGACTTCCAAGAGCTCGTGGAGGCGGCCTCCAGCGCCGTACGGCTGGGCCTGCGGCCGCCCCGAAACCTGCTGGCGGCGATGTGCGAGTCGACGGCGGCCGCGGCGGCGGCGGCGGCGGCGCTGGCGGCGCCCGACGCCGTCGTGAAGTCCCCAGCTTCCGGGTCGGCGGGCGAAAACGACGGTGCAGCCAACGGCGAGGCTAATGTTCGGAAAGACTGCGACGGTGCTGTGGCGTCCAATCGGGCGGACGAGCATACTCGCGGCGGCGGCGGCGCCGCTGCCGTCGCCTCCGCCGGCAGGCGCGGGCAGCGGCGGGCGGCGCTGTCACGCACAGCGTCGGTCGTCGTACGACTCCTGTGGACCGTACAGTACGACGAGCGGTACACGCCCACGCCGGCCATGACGGGGGCGCTGTGCCGGCTGCTCGCGGCGGCGTGGGGCGGCCTGGCCCCGGGGGAGCAGTCCGCGGCGCTGTGGGCTCTCGCCCGCCTCCTACCGCTCAGCGGCCACGAACAGGCCATTCGGGTTTCGGGGCTGGGGGATGAGGCGGTACGGCAGCTGGCGAAGTCCCTGGCCGTGACCGCGGAGGCGGCCCAGGGGCGTGCAGGAAGGGCCCCGACGGACGGAGACCAACCCAACCGCCCGTCGGAGGGCGAGGAGGGCCGTGCAGCAGCCGACGGTGCGGACGGGCGGGCCATCCAGCACGACGCTGCCGATGCCGGCGTTGACGGCAGCAGTGGCGGCGGCGGCGGCGGTGGCGGCGGCGGCGGTGGCGGCGGCGGCGACGGTACGATGACCGACGGCGACCTGGCGCGTCTGGTCTGGGCGCTGGCTCGGCTGCGGCAGCCGCTGCCGCGGCCGCTGGCGGCGCGGCTGTGCGCGCGCCTGGCGGCGGCGGCGGCGGCGGCATCAGAGGAGGCCGCAGCGCCGCCGCGTGTGGAGGCTGCGGCGGCCTCGGCAGCGCGGTCGGCAGCCCCGCCGACGGACGCAGCACCGGAGGAGGGCCGGGACGTGGAGACGCTGCGCCCCAAGGAGCGCGTGCAGGCGCTGTACGCTGCCACTCGCTTGCTGCTGCCGCAGCCGGCGGGGTCTGCGGCGGACGGCGGCAGCGCCGCCGCCGCCGCCGCCGCCGCATTGCCGGCCCTCCTGCGCGCCGTGCTCGCCACCGATCCCGCGCTGCTCGACGGCCGTACACTGGCAGACGCGCTGGGCACCCTCTCCCGGTTCCGCCGGGCGCTGGCGCCGTACCGTCCCGTGGGTCCAGCTGCACCGGCGGCGGACCCCGGTTGGGCGGACGACCCGTGGGTCGCTGCCGCGCTGGCGCGCGCCGCGGCGCTGTTTGACCGCTCCGCGGCCCGGGGCCTGGGGGACCGCCCGGAGCCGGCCTGGGCCGTGCTGGAGGTGCTGCAGGCGGCGACGTTCCTGGGGGCTCCGGTGGGACCCGGCCTGGGGGCCGCCGCCGCGCGGCTGCTGTTGCAGCACCTGCCCGCGATGCCGCCGGCGCAGCTGGCGGACGTGTTGGGCTGCTGCGCCGCGCAGCGGTCGCTGCCTGTGCAGCTGGCTTGGGAGGCGCTGCAGCAGCTGGTCAGGCTGGAGGCGCGTCCGGGGCCTGTGGCGGTGCGGTCCACGGGCCCGCGGGAGGAGGAGGAGGAGGAGGGCACGGGGGAAAGCTGCCGCAGCGGCGGCTGCGGCGGCTGCGGTGAGTGCTGGCTTCCGCTGCAGCCCGACGAGC
Source organism: Eudorina sp. 2006-703-Eu-15 (assembly GCA_003117195.1). Classification (NCBI taxonomy): domain Eukaryota; kingdom Viridiplantae; phylum Chlorophyta; class Chlorophyceae; order Chlamydomonadales; family Volvocaceae; genus Eudorina; species Eudorina sp. 2006-703-Eu-15. Next base: position 353,991 of record BDSI01000012.1, read on the forward strand.
TGGCGAGGACGGTTCTGGCGGTCCCTCAGGCCGTCGAATCGCTTCTCGGTCCCGGACCTGGCCGGCTGCTAAAGTCCCCGCAGCAGCCGTCGCAGCACCACGACGGCGCAGACCCGGTCGGGGGGTTCGGGTGGCCAGAGCGCGAGGCGGGGCTGCCGCCGCCGCTGCAGCGGAGCCGGCTGCTGGCCGCCGCCGTGGCGGAGCTGGCCTGCCGGCCCGCCGACCCGCGGGTCGCGGCCATGTCCCCCGACCAGCTGTCCATGTTGGTGGCGGGCGTGGTGGCGGCGGGCGCGGCGCCGGGCGCGGCGTGGCTGCGTTGGGTGTGCGGCTTGATGCGGGCGCGGCTGCGGGAGGCCAGTCACCACGGCCTGGTCCGCATCTGTGGGGCTCTGGAGGTGGCGGAGGTGTGGCCGGGCCAGGACTGGGCGCGGGCCTGTCTGGGGCAGGTGAGCAGGGGGCGGGGGCCCGTCGGGTGGGGGCTGCGCTGGGTGCTTGCTCCGCGAGGGTTGGGGTCGGGCTCGGGCACAGGCTCAGGAGCACGGCCCGGTACCGGCGCAGGGCAGGGCTTCAGGACTGGCACCAGCTGGCGCGAAGAGTGGGCACCCGGGGCCAGTGTGGGCGGTGGGGGCTGCGCCCTCGCCCCGCTAGTCCAGGCGCGGATGCTCCATCGGACCATCCCAGCTCGTTGGGGAGGGTGTCTGTCGCATCAAACCTTTGAATGGCACCTTGGCCGTCAGTGTCGCGGCATTGCGGTGCTGCAACCCCTCAGGAAAATGCCCGACGAGGCGTTCACGATGCAGTTCCGCAGGCCGTTGTTGCGTTGCGGCTTCCGCCCCGCCGCGCGATTGCAACTCCCGGGGTCCGTCAGTGCCTTCCTTCAGTGTATTCCTTCACCCGCGTGGTCCGCCCGCACTAGCTAGGGGTTTTCCAACGGATGCTCGACGTCCGTACGATCGCCTGTACGACAGTACCCGCATGGGTTACACTTCTGCTCCTTCTACCTCTTCGTCTGCGACTCCATGTGTGATACGCTGAAACCCGGCCGGAACCTCACGCACCGCCCCGGCCCCGACTGCAGGTGTCCGAGCTGGCCCGGGCACGTCGCATGCCCCGGGCGGCCGAGCAGCAGATCCGGGGGGCGCTGCTGCGGCTGCGCGCTCTGGGCGCGGCGCGAGGGGAGGTCTCGCTGCAACCGCTCGCTGCCGATCAACCGCAAGCGCGGGCAGGAGCCGTCACATCTGCCGCCGCCGCCGCCGACGACGACGACGACGACGACACAGCAGTGCCGAGCGGGGCCCGCCCAAGCGAGCAGGTCGAATCGCCGCGGCGGCGGCGGGCTCCCGCGCCTTCGTCCTCGTCCGGGGTCCCTGGAGCGCCCGCGGGCGGGAAGGAGGCAGACCAGCACTTGACCGGGCCGGGCAGCGGTGTCTCTGAGGGGGCGGCGGCGGCGGCGGCGGCGGCGGCGGCGGCGGCAGCCGAGAATGCCACTGCGGCGGACGTCCGCACGTCTCCGGAGGTGCTGCTGATGGAGGAGGCGCAGCGAGCCCGGCTGGCTGTGCGGGGCTTGCACCGCGCCTTCAGCGCCGCGACCCAAATGGCGGTTCGCGCGGGCGGTCCGGTGGAGGGCGCCGCCGATGGCGCCGCCGGCGCGGAGCTGACGCCGGCCGCGGCGGCCACGATCGTGGAGGTGGGGCCGGGCAACGCGGCAACGGCGGAGGCGGCGCCGCGGCGGCGGTCGGGGCAGCGGCGGCGGCGAGCGGAGTCCCGGATCCCGGACGCGTTCTCCCGGCTGCTGCTGGTGTACCGTCTGGCTGAGGCCCGGGTGGACCAGGTGATGGCGCTGACGCTGAAGATGACGGCCCTGCAGTCGGCGTACGCGCTACACATGCTGCGAGGCAGCAAACAGCAGCCGCAGCAGCAGCTGCTGCCGCTGCCGCCGCAGCCGCCGCCGCCGCCGCCGCCGCAGCAGCAGCAGCAGCTGGAGCGGCTGCTGGAGCAGCAGGGGCAACCTATTATGCGGGACGGGGAGCAGGGGGACTGGGTGCCGGGGCAGTTGGACGTGTGGGCAGGGACGGGAATAGGAGGGAGTGGAAGGGGTGGGCGAGGCCCGACGTTGGAGGGCGGTGCGGGTGGGCGGGAGGGGCCGAGGGTGCGGCTTCCGCTGACGTCGGGACGCGCCTCGGTGGGGGCGAGGGGCAGGGAGGCGGCAAGGGTGGCGTCCGAGCTCGAGGGAGGGTTGGGGGTGGGGTCGCGGGAGTCACCGCTTATCCTTCGGCCCCAATGCGGGGGGCAGCTTCGGGTATCGGCAGAGTCGCTTTGGCCGCTGGCGGCCTACTTGCAACAGCAGCAGCAACAGCAGCAGCAACAGCAGCAAGTACTACTGCTACTACAAGAACGACGGGAAGAGCATCAGCAGATGGGTTTGGCGCGACGGAGCGGAGCGCGCGGCGGCGGCGCGTTGCAGGGAGGGTCCGTTTCGTGGGGCGAAGAGGGGCAGCCGCAGCCGCAGCCGCAGCAGGGGTGGCGGAGCATAAGCAGCCATGTGCACTACGATGGCGATACGGGGGCCGATGGCGCCGTGTATGGTGCGGGGACGTTGCAGCACGGCCGCCCGGAGGGAAGTGGATTGCTAGCCTGCATGGTGCACGTCAAGTACTGTGGCTTGCTGCACCTGTTCAGCGGTGGTTACTCCGTGTAGTAGCTGTGTTGGGGCTTAGAGCTCGTACAGTGTGATTGGCAGACGGCATGCGTCTTTGTCAGGAGTTCAAGTACGCATAGTCAAGGGGATGCATTGTTTTGCTGGTGCGGCCGCGTGTTTTAGGCCCTGCGACCCACGGGCCACAACCCTGGAACTTTTTACCCGGTGTTCGCGGCGCTGCAGGCATGTATGTCGTAGCATTTTCATGCACAATTACCCCCCTTTGTTGGATTTGTTGTTTTATTGGTTTCATTACGCTGGCAACGTTGCTCAGCGCAGCCCAGTTTGTCCGGGGGTCACTTGGTGGGCTCTTTTCCCTTGATCATAGAACGAGCTTAATTCTGTAATCTTATTACATAACTTTACACGCATGGACCGTTGGTAACGTGGCGGAAGAAGTTACAGGATTTACCACGACGTCCTCATGTAAGCTTATTCTGAAATGGCAACAAACCAAGCTACATGTCCATGAATAATTTGCTAGGAATTTAGAGTCTGCTTATATTTAACAACAGTCCATGAAAGGGCTCCTACTTTGCGCCAGGTGCTTCTTGTAGTCCGCACGCTAACTTGCCAGAGGTGGAATCGTTTTCGGCACAAAGTAAACAAAATGGAGGAAGTTCAACAGGATTTCCGTCTTAGTCTAGCTCATAAGGTGCGAGACGGCGTCCAGGCATTGTCTCGCAACGAAGCCCTCACCAGTTCGTTCGGTTGTAGGTGTTCCTTCTCAAGAATAAGGACATTAACGTTACACATAGGGAGGCATTAAAGGACGAGGTGCTCGAGATCATACAGAAAGAGAGTGAGTGCCGAGATCTACGCGGGCTTCCCACCGGATCACGCGCGCAGGTGCAACTGCTTTGACGAACAATGGTATATTGTGCTGTGTCGACGCAGACATTGCGCCTTTGTATCAGCACTTATGTGCGGAGCTGGGATGGACGCTGGACAACACCAAACTGGAGATTATGCAGGATCTCAACAAGGCGAAACTACTAGAGCTAGATGCGAAGCAAAAAGACGCAGAAGAGAACCTCGGGGAGACGGAAGTGCGGGACGTGATGCTGGCCCGTGCAGAGTACCTGGGCAACATTGGCGACCGCGAAGCCGCAGCTCAAGCCTTTGATGCAGTGGAGAAGAAGACGGCCAGCGGGGGCAACAAGGTGGACCTGCTCTTCAGCCAGATCAGGTATGCATGTCGAGGGTTTGTGCACCGGGGGAGTCGTGTGTTTTGTCGTACATATGCTGAGTTGACACGCAAGTTAGGCCCGGTGAGAATGTAACCCTGAACGAGCCCCGTGTAGCTTCAAGCTAAGTGTGTGTGCTTCGATTCAGGAATTGTAGAGAATGACCCCCTTTCGGCGATCCTCCAGGCTCTTCATCATGTACGGGGACTGGCGCCGGGTGAAGGGCCTGGTTGCACGGGCGCAGACCGTGTGCGACGAGGGCGGCGACTGGGAGCGCAAGAACAAGTTGAAGGTGCGTGCTTCATTTGTATCGGCCAGCGCTGCTGGTGACGTGGCTTGCGCTCAACGTTTTCATGAATGTAACTGTGAACAGGAACTAAACGGACTAGTTCTGACACGGCAGTGCATGGGATGTATGGCTATCTGAAATCGTTGGGAAACGTGCCAGGGGCTGGCGTTGACGGCTGGTTCAAATATTGTTATCCTGGTGAACGAGCGCACATCGAAGGATGTCGGCATGGGCAAGCGTCTCTGTAGCAGCTTTGAGGGTTCGGAAATTTATACTGCGTTGCTGCGTAACTTGACCCCAATGCAGGTCTACCAGGGCGTGTTGGCGCTGTACACCCGCCAGTTCGCGGCGGCCGCCGACCTGCTGCTGGATTCCACGGCCACCTTCACGGCTTCGGAGCTCTTTCCGTATACGCGGCTTATCTTCTATGCCGTGGTCGCGGCGTTGCCAACGTAGGTGGTGATCTGTAAAGGCGGCACTCACTCCCGGGGGCATCATGGCAGGGATGTGTGGTGCAATGCGGTGCAGGGGGGATCGGCCTGGATGCCGGTGCTATCAGTCGTACGGTGATGGGCCTTTCTTACCTGAGGCGGGGTAGGATACCATGGAAGCGGCCCAACGACACTACGGTATGGGGTTTACGGGCCCGGCATGGTCCAACCCAGGGGAGCATTCCACTGGAGCATTCCACTGGAGCATTCCACTCGTGAGACATCATTCGTTGGCGCGTTGATGAGTGGTGACGTTGCGCTCAAAGCTGCTCTGTCATTCCCCCTGGGTGCTGTGTCCGCACAGCTTGTCGCGGTCGGAGCTGAAGAAGCGCGTGGTGGATTCGCCCGAGGTGCTTTCCGTCATCCACAGCCTTCCGGGTGTGCAGCAACTGCTGGAGGCAGTCTATTTCTGCAAGTACCGCCAGTTCTTCTCGGTGAGTAGCCGGCACGGTCGATCCGAATGTATCCATCAAGAGGACTGCCATGGCCTTGTGCGAAGGTTTGCAACACGAAGCACGTGATATCCCTGCTACAGCCACGCCCGTGTGCGGGTCCTCTACATGTCTGACCCGTGTCCTGGGGAGTGCGTGTTCTGGGGAGTGTGTGTTCTGGGGAGTGTTCATCGTCCTTGGGTTTACAACCTTGCCTGGCAACGTTCGAAATAGGCACCTGGGGAGCGCGTAGGACTGCTTGCCTGGGCCCTTTGGGGAGGGGTGCACATCTTAATGGACAAGTGGGTTGGAAATTCCCTGGATGTTGTATTGGCTTTGCCTCGCGTGTTGCAGTCATTCCTGGAGGTTGTGGACGAGATGAAGCAGGACATGTACCTGTACCACCACGTTCGGCACTACAGCCGCGAGCTGCGCGCGGTGGCATACACGCAGGTGGGTGATCTTCTGATCTACCAGCTATGCAGCCGTCTGAAAGCGCTGAGGGGGGGATGCAAAAGCATCTGGAGTGAGGCAGAAGGGAGACATGCACGTACGGTGTGCGTGCCACCAGCCAAGGGGCTTCGAAGGGCGGTTTACTGGTATACCGGCATAGGTTGTGGTGGCCACGGTTGTTGTTTCAACTCGGAAGAGCTGGTTTGTACAATTGGGGCCAACGTGCAAGCAAGTCCGCCTCTGGTGCAACTGGACTCGTTTTGTGCTTTGGCGGAATGACGCGACTGGGCTGACCGAGCGTTGCCCCTGCCGATTGGGCTGGCAGTTCCTGGAGAGCTACAAGAGCGTCACGCTGGAGTCCATGGCGGCCGCATTCGACGTGTCGCCGGCGTTCCTGGACGCGGAGCTGGTGGACTTCATCTGCGCAGGGCGCCTGCACGCTAAGATCGACAAGGTCGCGGGCGTCATTGAGACCAACAGGTAGGAGCTGGCCTTGGGTTGGGTTGGGTAACATGCATATTATGGAGGCCCACGCCGCCGCCCATAATGCGTCGGGTTCAGGGTACAGTACAATTGTTATCACGAGAATGGTCTCTGCCCGCGTGGTGAGCGAGTTGTTTGGTTACCCTTGACGCATGCCAGCTGCAGTTGCATTGGGTGTCCTGTCGCGGGTGAGACACATACACACCAAGCTGACCACCTAGGCGTGTACATGACATGGTGCCTTTCCTGATGCACCCTGATGTTCAGGCCCGATGCCAAGACCGCGCTATACGCGGACACGCTGAAGAAGGGCGACCTGCTGCTCAACCGGGTGCAGAAGCTGTCCCGGGTTATAGACATGGAGTGAACGCCCGGAAACGTGCGACTCCGTGGGGATGCAGACTGTAACGCGGGACGTTCAGAAATTCGCCAGCCGTACTCGCGTCGTCCTTGAAAGAGGTGTCACTGGTTTTCGCGTGCAATGGCAGTCACGCGTGCGGACCTCCATCCGCGGTTGCTGTCACGGGCGGTGTTGTGCAGGAGTCGTGGTGTGGTGGAATGCCGGATGTCCTGCGGCGTTCACCTGGAAACGCCGGATGCCATGCACTGTTTTACGAGTTTCCTGGATGTCTTGAACTCGTGCCGAGTTGGGAGCTGTCGAGCTGTGGCCACCAACATCTTGTAAAAGGTGCATGCGTGTCGAAACAGTTGCTGCTGACGCCCAACATACTACAACATGCCATCCGGAGGCCACATGCTACCCGCCTGCAACATGCGAAGTCTTCACTACAGGAACCTATGGATCCAATCGTCTTTAAGACAGAGGGCCCCGCGCAACGGTACATCGTCGTTGCCAAACGTGTCAACGATCTCAACACAATGTGTAACGGAGGTATAACACGAATACTGCACATGCCTGCAGTACACGTAGTACGCGTTCCCGCGTGTCAGGGTTAGATGGTGGTCAAGACCTACCGCGATTATGTGCACGTCAAGCCCGACCAAATAGATGGCAACATTTGTTGCGACTCAGCTGCGAGCCTGCCCGACAACAAAACACAAAATGGCAACCAAGCACATACAACGCGGGTGCAAGGCGGCTTACGGGTAGCAGCAATCTCCGTACGCGACGTAATGTGTGCATGTCACAACACGGACCGGAGCCAACTCATGAATGATGTTGTCCATGGGAACTGGCCGAATCGAATTTTGCGCCCATAATTCCAGCTGTAACCTGGCTTCAAGATGTCTACCCGGCGACCCATTCCAGCCCACTTATCGGGCCCACGAACCACGGCCGTGCTTGACATCCCCCCTCTCTGCGCTAGTTCCCAAAGCCGCACGCGTGCTCTCCGTCCCTTCGTGGGTGATGATGGCCACTTACTCCCTCTCAAGCTGTCAAGCAGCTTGCTCTGCCACACCTGTCGCAACTCCGCCAAGCAGCTCTTTGTCCAGCATATAACATTGCGCGTTCATGACATCCATTGACATGTTCTACCTCGCCGGGCTACTGATGTCGCGGCCGCAACACGAGTCCCAACGCCGTTGCCTCCACAGCTTCAGTCCTTGCCCGAAGCCCGCAAGCGACGCAAGCCAAAGCTGCGCACGACCACCGCACCCTTGGCCCCGGTCCTGCCCTTGCCCTTGGCTTTGCGCGGTGTGCGCTCCGCATGGCCCTTAGCCCCACCGCCCTCGCTCTCGCCCTCCCTTGTGAACCCCGGCTCCTGCACGACCAGCGGGAAGGACGCCACCAACGCCTCGGCCGCCACATCATCGTCGCCCGCAGCCACGCCCTCGCTCGCGCCCCCCAGTGACCGCAGCGGGAAGGCACGGAGCCATGGCCTGCAATCACCGCCGCGCAGGGCCACCAACCCCGCCTCCCGGATCGCGCCGACGCCCTCCATGACCCTTCGTAGAACACTGGCCCCACTGACGCCGCCATCGACTCTCTCCAGGCCACTCTGTGCCAGAACCACCAGTGTGGCAAGGCTATTTCCAACCACGGTCGCGTACAGCGACATGCGCTGCTGCTGCATCTGCAGACAGGCCAGCGCGCATACCTGTAACGCCCCCTCAGCAGCAGCCGCGGCGGCCAGGTCACCCGTACCGACAGCCGCGTCCACGCCATGCAGTTCTGCCGCCAGCTCGCGGAGCGCCTCCTCCTCGCACCCCATTGCAACTACCGTATCCCTCGCACTGGTCGATTCTGCGTCGCCCTGTTCGCGCATTTGTGCGCCCCTCGTCTCCACCAGCTCCTGCAAGGCAGCCTCCTCGGCGTCGGCGGCGCAGCAGCTGTCCTGGGCATGCTGTCCCGCAGCTGCCGCGTGAGCCTCCAAGCTGCAACGGCGCCGAAACGCAAGGACCTGCAGCGCCGCTTCCTCGGCAGCGGTGGCGACGTAAGCCGTGGCCGCCTCGACTGCAGCCCCCACAGACTCCTCCCATAGCCGCCGTGCTCGTAAGTGCACCAGATCCTGGACCGCTGCGGCCGCTGCCGCGCTACCCGAGACAGCGGCCGCCGCGTGGCGGCTCGCACCACATGCGGCCAGCCCCAGGACCCGGCGCCGCTCCTCTGTGTATTCTTGCAGCGCCTTTCCTTCGCCATCGGCTGCGCGCACAGCCGTCATCGCGCTGGCAGCTGCCTCGCCCGCGACACTGCGCAGGTGATGCTGGCGACGTGACCACATCGCTAAGACGGCACGCGCGACCGCGCAGTCCGCACCCACAGCAACGGCAGCGCCGGACGCCGTGACCCGTGCTGCATCTTCGAGCGTCTGGGCCCTCTCCGCCGCCAGCGCTCGGAGCGCGTCCTCTTCCGCCAAGTCCGCAAGCACCGCCGCGGCCGAGCCGGCAGCCTCTGCCGCAAAGCACTCACGCAACGTATGCGCCCGTTGCTCCTGGAAGTGTTCCAGCGCGCCCTCTTCGGCCGCAGCAGCGCGGACGGTCAGTGCGGAGTGTTTGGACGCAACGGCTGCACCAGCGCTCAGGCATTCCTCGCGGCGAAGGGTCAGGGCCTCAATTGCAGCTGCCTCCGCGACGGCCGCAAGGGCAGAGATGGAGGAGCATGTTGCTGCAGCACGTGCGTACGCCGTGTGGCGGCTCCTGCACTCCGTCGCCAACGCCTTCAGGGCTGTGGGGTCCTCGCAGCGATGTACCTGAGCCGCTTGAGCGGCGACAGCGGCCTGCTCCGCCTCCAGCTGCGGCAGACCCGCGAGTTGAGCCAGAGCGCCCTCCTCTGCGATGGACTTGCGGGCGGCAACCAATGCGATTGCCGCCGCCCCGGACACGGTGGTAGAGGCCGCGCTGCTTGCGCGCGCGTAGGTGGCCCCCTTGCTGCCCGACGTCTGAGACAGGATCGCCAACAGCCTCTTGCGAGCCGACAGGGAGAGGGTTTCTGTCTCTGTGGCCGCGGACGCAGCTCCACACGTGACAGACTGGATTGTGCCGGATGCAGACAGCATCCCTTGGGGCTTGGGTGTACCCGGCTCTCCGCGGTGCCCAGCGCCCTCCGATGAGCCATGGGGCCGTGGGCACGGCGTCGGGGTAAGACACAAAGTTGGCTCGGGCGGTGCGGTGCTGGCAGCCCCCGTATCTGTGCTCAGTGCAGGGCGAAGCTGCTCCTCGCACCGCGGCTCAGGGCTAGAGCTGGCCGCGCCTGTTGTGCCCGGTCCATTCCCGGGGCTCTGCAGAAACGCATCAGCCAGCGAGGGCCGCTGACGCCGGCCCAGCCGCTCCCGGACAAGGGCCTGTAGCGCCGCCCACTCGGACGACCCCGGCTCCATTTGACCGGCGTCCCCGGAGGCTGCCATCCTCATGCCAGCAAACGCTCCGCAAGCGCGTGCCATCCGCCGTAGCGCCCCGCGATCGCATCCTGCGGCGCGCATCGCGGAGAGGGCCTCCGAGTATGACTCGACGGCCTCAGCGGCGATGCCAAGAAGGTTGCCCTCCGTGCGCTCAGCCACGTGCGGCCGTCCAGCCGCCACAAGCTCCGGCGCAGTCCTGTCGGTGGTTATACCGCTGACATGCAGCACGCCCGCGCTGCCGCCGGCTTGGGCAACAGCACGACCCGCCTCTGAGAGCCGCTTTGAGGCGCCGCCCTCCAGCCCATAGCCAAGGCCGAGGCAACTGACGGACAGGCGTGCCTGGGAGGTCCGCCGGCTTGTACTCGGCCGCGCATTGCACGACTTTGCGGCGAGCAACACCGCTGCGGCAGCACCCGCCACGGCGTACGCCGGGCTGGCTGCGGCACTGGTAGAAGTCATCGTTGCCACCAACCCCGCTGCGCACATCGCGCCGCCCCAGATTGTGCTCCAGTGCACCGCGTCGGTGATGCATGGACCGGCCCCTGCCGATAGGCCACCTGTGGAGACGCGGTTGCAGTTGGCTCTCGACAGCAAGGCGTCCACAGCTACCAGCGCTGCTGCTGCGGCGGGTAGGTCCGCGGCATAAGTGTGGGGTCCGACTGCGTCTGCTCCCTCCTGGGCCCGTCCACCGGCCGTCGCCCCTTGAACTACGACAGGCTCCACGTCAACATCCCAGGCGTCGGACGTGGTGCGCATCGAGAGCACGGAGGCGGATAGCGGATGGGCGTGCACGAAAACAGCCCCATCCAGGTCCGCTGCCCCCAGCGTAACGCCGTCATCGTGCAACTGTTCCTCTTTCATGTTGACACGTGCGCCAGTGCCACAGCGCAGGCCCGGGTCCATGCCTGCTCCATCGGCTTCCCAGGGCTTGACAATGGCCGGCACCTTGCTGGTAGCCGATAGCGGCACACCAGCCAGTACCATGGCGTCCGCGTGCGAGCCGCGCAGAGGCAGCAGGCGCTCGCCCGAGGCGATGGCAGCAACGCCGTTCTGCCAGCCGGCCGCGCCCACGTCGTTGACATGCGCGGACAGGGGCACGGAGGGCTCCTCACTGTCGGAGGTGTCGGTGCCGGTCGGCCCATCACTGAACTCTGGACTGCAGACCTTGTCGACGTGTGGACTGTACCTGCCCCGGGCCGCAGCTGCTGTCTGGCGCATCAACAGCACCCCGGGACGCTCCGCGCCGGCTCCAGCCTGCGTAGGGGGCGAGGCTTGCAACCGATGGTCTTGGCAGCGCTGCTGGTGGCTTGGTAACTCATCGGATGCAGCCATGGCCAAGGGCTGCAGGCGCACGCCGGCCGTCGCCTCCGCAGCTGAGACTGCACCAGCACCGCCGCGTCTGCGATGGGGCGTCCCGGACATGCGCCGCAGGGGCACGAGCGAGGCGTCACCCTGCACATAGTCGGGCAGCTGCGGTCGGTCAGCGCCCGGCAACGGCTCCGATTGCGGCTGCTGACCCGACATCTCCACGCTCTGAGACAGCAGCACAGCAACGCTACGCCAGGCTGACGCCGGAAGCCCGAAGTCCTCGGCATCACTGGCATCGCTGCCGCCAATGCTGCGACGCCGATGTCGTCCAATGCGCTTGGCCAGCACCGTCGACGCATCCCTAGCATTTTGCTCGACGCTTTCCACAATGCCATCCAAATGGGAATGTTCTCCAGACGCTTCCGGCCAGGACATTGGCAGGGGCAGAAGCCAGCCCGCGGCCGGGCGCGCCCGCCTTCGAGAAGATCCGGGCCCGGCGATGTCCACGGAATCAAACGCCCCAGGGATTGGCGATGCCATCGGCATGAAGTCATCGGCGCCTCCGACGGTAGCAGGCGGCAGCTGCTGTGCCGGGCTGAACAAGCAGGGGCTGCGCAGCAGCGGCAGAGTGTTTGCCGGGCTGTGTGCGGCGATTGGGGGTGGTAGGTAGGGGGAGCGTTGCAGCAGCGCACGAACGCCTTGCTCGGCAGGTCGAGGTGGCGAGCAGGCTTCCGTAGTGTCAGGCTCAAGCTGCCGGGCGCTGGGAACGTTATCGCTGCAGAGTGAGTCGACACTGTACCGACAGACGGGGCGATGGCCCGGGCCGCGCATGTGGGTTGGGCCGTTTGAGATGGCTGCAGTCGCGGCGGCCGCGGCCGTTGCAGCAGCTGTCCGGAATACGGTAGAAGGTGCGGGGTTGCCGATCTTCTTTCCGCTGGGTGACATCGGGGTGGACGGACCAGAGCTGGGGTTGCTCGGTGGACGGCTCACTTTTACGTTACGCGCGTGAAGATGGCCGTTGCTGCTGATTCCAGGGTTCGCCATGCGCTGCGGGGCTGCCGACAACGCTGGGCTTGGCCGAGATGTAGTGGCGGCGCCTGCTGGTGCCGTCCGGCCGCGGCCCGTGAGGCCCATCCCTGTGATTGCGCCAGGAGGCGCTGACATTTGCTGCGTCTCGCTGCGCGCTGATCGCATCGAGGGCCTTTTTGCCATCGTGGACAGGGATCCTGCGCACACAAGGGAGGGCGTTTTGTTACGGAGTAGGACTGAACATCATCATGACATGCCAAAACAAACAACTCACGTTTGTGCAGTCGGCAAGAGAAGGCGGGGCTTTACAAGGCTAGTAATGCGCCGTTAACAATTTGCTCAATTGTGACTTTTCAATAACCACACAAAATCGGCCCGTAGCCTTTTCGCATAAGCATGAGCATACCTGTCTGCTCAGCGCCAGCACCGGTAGCAGGCGCATTTTGCATCGTGCAGGAGGCCGGCATGGATAGAGATGCTGGCGGAGACTTGGCCATTGAAGGTTTCCCGTACACGCTGAAGGGCGGCCGGACCGGCGCCTGGGCCTGGGTGCAGGCGCGCGGCGCGCCTCCACGCTTGGCCACGCTGCAGACTGCGCCCTGGCTTTGGCTGTTCCCGGCGGAGCGAGTTTGCGGCCGCGATGAGGTTGATAGAGGGATACAAGGCGATGATTGAGAGGCTGCGGGACTGGTGGCGCTTGATGGTGGAGCACCAGTGCACTCTGTGGCTGACCGAGAGATGGGTGTTACGTGGACCCCACGATTTTGCGCTGAAGTGCTCGCACAAGAGCGGTTGCCTCCAGGCGTGGCCCGTGAATCGACGGAGACACGTTCAGGTTGCGATACGGCCGTGCTGCCAGCGCAGGTCGCGCCACCACAGGCGCCTGGCGAGCGCTTTGCAACGCGATTGCCAGCTTTTGGCATGCTGCTGCGTTCCGCCCCCGGGGTCACGGTCCCTTGGGCTCCCAGCGAGGTACTGCGGACCAGGCTGACGTTCTTGGTGGCCACGACAGCCGGGCTTCCGCTGGACCGCCGGAGGGCATCATCAAACAACGCGACTATGGAACCCACACGGCCATGTGCTTCCTGTTGAGGTCCCGCCTCGCCCGGTGGCCCGCCACTGCCGTTGCCACCAGTGCAGATTGGTGTTCCACCCCCGTAGGAATGTCCACCGATGCTGTCCTTGCTTGCCGCCACCTCCCAGCTGGTTCGCAGCGCCGTCACCCGACCACTTGACGTTGGCGGCGACGGCTGCAACCGGCCCCACACAGGCGGAGAAACAGCGGTACGCCCCGCTGACAGTGCTGGAGACGCATGTCCAGGTGGTAGCGGAGGAGTTGCAGAAGGCTTGTTGTTGATCTCTGGACCGATCACTCCCGATAAGCCCGCTTCCTGACGGGGTTTCCCTGAGTTGCATCCTAGGGCGTTGAGGCGCGGCGGCTGACCGACGGAGTCTTTCAGGGCAATGCCTCCGGCGGCTGTGTGCGGAGGCACCCGAAGCCTTGGAGGAAGCTGGCCGCCGCTGAGGCGAATCTCACTCGTGTGGCAGCGGAACCCCCCGCATTCCGCGTTGGATGTATCACCATGTGATTGAAGACAGGCGTACGAACTTCCGCCAAGTGTACAGCCTGCACCGCCGAAGCTGCTCCCTGCCAGACTGGTTCCGTTGCTGAAAAAGCCAGCGACGCCGCTGCTGCACTGCGACGCTGCATCCCATGAAGGGGCCCCCTCGTCGGAGCAGATTGAGTTGCCCTCCGAGGTCCGGGGGATGACGAGCGGAAAAACAAGATTGGAATGCGGTGATGGCCGCTGAGGCCTATCGTCGACAACACCGACGTCCGAGCTTACTGGGGCGCAGACGCGCTGAATCGGTGACGCATTGTCTCGTACGCTTGCATCAAGAGATGAGCCACTTCCGTTCATAACCTTTGGAGAGGCGCGTCCGCCGCCCTGGTCGCGGATGAGTCCGATGGGCATATTCGTGAGTGCTGATGCCCAATGCCGTCGTCCTGCGCCCCCAAGGCCAATAAAACCACTGCTATACGATGGGTGTCACTGAAAGTAGCTTATCCGTGAGACGGGTGCTTGTGGGTCAACGCCCCGCGCGAACCCCTGCAACCAATCGTCACCAGCCAACAACGCGCAGTCGACAAAGTAACTCAAATAGAACATGCCTGCAGCTATGATTCGGTTGGCACATAATGACATATTGGAAGGGCGCAAAGCAAGGAGAGGCTCACACTGAAACGCGACATAATACCGCTTGCAACAACTATGCTACTGGCACTCCAAACGCACGCACCTGAGCCAGATGATCATTATGTTGAGATCCGATGGACTTTTGCGGGCTGGATGTCAGTCTGCTAACAGGGGTGTGCAGCGTCGAATTAGCTGTCTATAGTGCAGCTAGAATCCAAATTTGAAGGACTTGCAGCCTTGTACACCGACGAGCTGAGGCCTTTAGCATATTCTTACTCCGATGTCCTCATTACTCCCTCTCCCTCTCCTTCATTTTGTTGTTCAAACGACTTGCCGTACTACCCCGGATTGGGGCAGCTAGGACCTTGAGCTCTTTACAGAGAGGCATAGGGCAACATTACAGACAAGCTGTCTTTAATCGTGCATGCTGTTCAACCTCACTTTCCCCATGTCATATAGTCTACGCATTCCTTCGGGCTGCATATTGAAGCCTTACCTTGCATTTACTGGGGTTTAGTTACAGCATTACCTCGGGTGCAGGTACAGCTTTTCTGCGGGCAGTTTGGTGATTGGCCAGAAAGCAGTGTGCCTTCTTCGCTATGTCCTCAGTCGGGGTCTTCAACGTGGACCTACTAACAGATATACCGCTACCAGCTCAGGACGGCGGAAGGGGTCAGCAAGGCACCAGCGCGTCGTTGGCAAACGGTGGCGAAGCGAGTGAAGCGCGCGACTTGAGTGGCCGCTCCGCACAAGTGTCCGAAGGCACCTTCGACCTCCTAGGTGACTGTGTGCAACCGCTGGTTTCGCCTGTCACGCCAGTTACCGCGGCCGGTGGCCCACTAGACCTCCTCGGCGATGAAATTGTTGAGCACGATTCCGCGCATCGTTCGCCCGGGGGACCTCAAACCGACGCGGGGATAACAGACCCCCCGGCTTCCGAGGGCGTGGTCTGCATGGGCCTAGAGCCGGCAGGTTGTGCGACACAAGACAGCGGGGCTGAGCACCCAAGTGGGATCCCCAGCGCCGCATCCGTTGAATCCCCGGAAGGCGCTTCGATCAACCCTGCTGCTTCACCTGAACCGTCCCGGGCTGCTGGCGCACAACTAGAGGTTCCAGCCGTTTCTCCAGAGACCACTTCCCCAGGGTCAACAGAAGCTGCCAGCAGCCTGCGTGTCAGCGACGGTGGCTCGCGGGAGCATGCCACAGTGGCGGACCACCAGGCCAACAGCGCATCCGCGGCCGACCAGCAGCTGCTGCTGCAGCACACCAGCGCTTCGAAGGACGACACAGAGGAGGGGCCTGCGCCCAAGCCCGCGCACTCGAGCGACGAGCCCGCGCTTGCTGCTGATGACTCGACGGAGCCCGGAGTGGCGCTGCTGTCGGGGGAGGCACCAGCGCAGCCGGCCGCACAGCTGTCAGACGGGTCTGCGCCTGTCGGGCCCGACGGTGACGGCCGCGGCGGCGGCGGCGGCGGCGGCTCACAGTCGCTCCCAAGCGATGACGAACGGGAGCCTGGTACTGACAAGAGCGAACCGCTGTCGGGACACGACAGCGAGCCCCAAACGGGGCCAGGCAGCGAGGGCGACGAGCGGGCGATTGACTCAGACCGGGAGGTCGTTGAGGAGGAGGATGCCTTTGGGGACTTTGCCGATTTCACCTCAGCGTCGCATTTCTTACCGGGGGGTGGCAGCGGCGCGCCCTCGTTTGGCGCGCCGCCACCGCCGCCGTCCGCATCGGCGGCTGCGGCCGCGCGCGCGGCCGGCGGTGTGCCGTCCAGCGCATCGTCGCCTTCGTCTCACCGACATGCACACCTGGGCTCGATGGGGCGGCCCGGCTACGGCATGATGGGCGGCGGCGGGGGCGGTGCGCACCACGGCGCGGCTTCGGTCAGCGCTGCGGCCTCGGAGCACGGCAGCCTGGCCGGCGAGTTCAGCGACTTCAGCCATCAGTCGCCGCCTCCCAGCGTGGCGCCGTCACGTGGCGGTGGGTTCTGGGGCCTCCTCGGGGAGGGGAACAGGACGGGGACATGATGCGTGTCTCCTCGCACCAAGTGCCTGTCTGGCTGTGCCGCTGTGCCGCCGTGGACCACCACATATCGCCGCAATCGTCGCCCGGGAGTCCAGCGTTACCCTGCACGTGCGATCCGACGTGTGATTCGGCTGCCTTGGCAATCGGCCGCATTCGGCGGCACCTCGGCTGCCAATGCCAAGTGCGGAATGTCGCGATTTCTCCTCGGCCGCCAATGCCAAGTGGGCAATGTCGCGATTTCTCCTCGGCCGCCAATGCCAAGTGGGCAATGTCGCGATTTCTCCTCGGCCGCCAATGCCAAGTGGGCAATGTCGCGAT
This sequence comes from Eudorina sp. 2006-703-Eu-15, assembly GCA_003117195.1. Classification (NCBI taxonomy): domain Eukaryota; kingdom Viridiplantae; phylum Chlorophyta; class Chlorophyceae; order Chlamydomonadales; family Volvocaceae; genus Eudorina; species Eudorina sp. 2006-703-Eu-15. The sequence goes on from BDSI01000012.1 coordinate 370,704, forward strand.
TTCTCCTCGGCCGCCAATGCCAAGTGGGCAATGTCGCGATTTCTCCCAAAGTGCTATCACCCCGCCAGGGACAGCCCTGGGACGGAGTGCTTGTGAGACCCACGGTCCGGGCCTGGACTTGTCACAGGTCTCCGGAGTCCCCCTCGCGGAATCACCGGAGGCTACATGGTGATCCCGATACATGGTTGCCGGTGATCCGTTCCGCAACGGACGCGAAACCTGGCTCGCCCCTCCGTGGAACCGGGCCCCCACGCACTGTCCCTAGCCCTCGATACGCCCGAAGCAGACCTGTTTGCTCGCATCGCGAATGCGACCACACAGCCGACCCGGTGCCGCCTGGCCGCCACCATCTTGACAGCCTCACAGTCTCGCGACAGGCGGCGTCCGCCGCGCCGCGTAGCTGGGCAACGGATGCACACACCACGGGTTGCACTCACTCACGGAACGCGTCCTCACGAAAGCCCATGCCCACTTACCGTGTGCCGTCCTGCGCGGATCGATATGGGGAGGACGCCCCTGGGCCTCCTCCGGTATGTCTGGGCCTTATTCAAAGCATCGCCCCTGCCCCTCCCGCCCCGCAGGTGGAGGCCGCAAGTCCGTCGCTTCCATCGCCTCAGTGGGCAGCCGCGCGGGCGGTGACGACGACCTGGGCGACTACGGTTCGGTGGTGGGCAGCAGCGTCTGGAGGGTGCCGTCGCAGATGGCGACGTCCTCCTACGCGGCCGCCGCCGGCGCTGACGACGACTTCGGTGACTTCACCTCGGACATCACCTCAACCTCGGACTTTGCGCCCTCCACGCAGCCGCCCTCCGCCGTCGCCGTGAGCGGCCCGGGGTCGGTGCACCCGGATGACGATTTCGGCAGCTTTGCCAGCCACCGCAGCACGGCGGACGACGATGAGGATGATTTTGGGAATTTCAACGCCGCGCCCGCGCCGGGGGCAGCGGGGACGGGTGCCGCCGGTGGATCGGCTGGTGCGGGGCCGTCGGGCAGCGGGACCCCGGCGGCGGCCCGCGCCGCTGGCGGCAGCGGCGGCGCCGGCCCTTCAGGATTCGCGGGTACCCCGGCCGCGGCAGGCGCGGGCGTGGGGCCTGGCGGCGCAGCGGCGGCGGCTTTCAGTCCTCGCGATGCGACGGGCGCGGCCGTGTCGCATCCCTACCACTCCACGCAGTCCGTCGCAGTTGCCGTCGGTAGTAGCGGTACGGAAGGCGCGGGCGTGGAGGCTGGGCTGCTGCAGCTGCCCCCCGCGGAGCTGCGCCAGGCGGTGGTGCGCGCGCTGCAGCCGCTGCTCCCGGCGGGTGTACCCACGATGGGGCCCCCGCAGTTCCCGGATGGCCAGGTCGTGTCGGCGGCCTGGGCACAGCTGTGCCGCCACATGGCGGAAGCGGGCGGTGCGGGCGGGGGAGGCGGCGTGCTGCAGACGGGTGTGCCGCTGCCGGCGCTGCCCGGCGGCTCACTGGCGGCAGAGGGCAGTGGAGCGCCGGACGGCGGCGCCATGGGCTCCAGGAGTGGCTACACGGCAGTGGTGAAGTGAGTGGCCAGGCGTCACGGGCGGTGATTGACCCGGTTGCTGGGTCCTGTTGAGAACGTTGTCAGTGGCGGCCAGGCCAAGGCCAAGGCCCGCACATGCAGGCGCACGCACTTACGCCCTCCCTGTGGCGCGCAAGTGGACGCGTCTGTTTGGGTTCACAAGTGCAGGGCGACATATGCGGTGAGCTGACCTCCAGCAACCCTTGACGCAACCCCTCAGGTTGACCCGCCCGCTGCGGTGGAAGGGGTCGGACTCGGAGCGGCGCCTGCTGGCGGGCCTGGGCCTGGGCGAGCTGGCCGCGCAGGCGCGCATGGCGGAGGCGGCGGAGGGGCCCCGCCCCGTGGGCAGCCGCGGCCGCATGGACCCCGCTTCGCTCGGCAGCGGCGGCATCCGCCAGATGGGTCCGCTGGCCAGCTTCGGCGACACGCCGCGGAGGACGCGGGCGGATATCAACACCAACCCGGGTAGGTCCGCTGGGGGTGGTTGGGCGGGGAGCTGCAACCCAGGAAGGACGAGTACTCACTTGGCGAGTGGCTTTCTCGCGAAACACACTTGGCGGCTTGAGTATCAACACGCAAAGATCGGCTGAACCTGGTTGCTGCCTAAAGCACGCGCCTAAGCGCTGCATCAACCTGCATGGCCACAGCCGGACCGGTTGGTGGGCGTGAGCCTTCATCTAGTGATCGCCGCGAACGGCGGCGTCGCCAGCTCGTCGGCCCAGTCCCGCGCCGGCGCTGTGTGACTAAGCGTAGGTCGTTCCAGAACGCCGTACGACATAGAGCCGCTGCGAGGTCCCCCTGCGTCGCACGGACAGTCCCCGCAGCACGTTGCGACCTTGCCTGTCACGCACCTCATGCAATGGCGGCAATAACAAGCTGTTGCCGCCACCCATCCTTTCTGTCATGGTACTCCCTTAGTCGGCCAGTACAGGGACACAGAGTGTGACAGCAATGCGGCGGGGAGCAACGGCCGCTCCCGGGGTCTGGACCAGAGCGGGGAGTCCTATGGCGCCCTGGGCCCTGACCAGGGGGCCGGTTCCGGAGCCACTCCGAGGGGTGTCGCTAGCGGCAATGGAGTCGCGAGCGGTGCGGGTCAGGTACGGTGCCGTCGGCTTTTGTGGGTTACGGGACAGCCTTGGCCGGGGCGATCTGCCTGCGTCGTTGTCTCTGCCAGCGTCCGGTCGAAATCCTTAGCCCTGCTTGAAGCAGTGTGCTGCTGCCAGCCGCAGGAGAAGCAGGCTCATGGAATGAGTTGCCTACTTGACTGTCATGCCGCTCGCCCACGTGCCGATGCAGGGCAAGTGATTTCGGTCCGGGGAGTCAGAGCATCGCTCTGCCGCCTCGCACGTAGGCGCTGAAGCGTGATCGGCTGTTCGCAGCCGTCATCCTCACGTGCTTTCCAAGCAGGTTGGGTGTCTGGACCCTCCCAGCTGTCGTAGTCGTCGCTTGAGGATTTATTTGTCCGTGTTGGCTGGGGGCGTGATTCCGCTGGTCAACTGAAGCTCATGGAGTTGGCCTATTATCTGCGGAATGAATGTGGCTTGGGTCGGTGGTTGGACGCTTTCCTTAATGCGATGTGTCGGATCGGAGGTAGGACGCTGTGCGTAGTACGATGTGTTCGGCTTTCCTTCAGTATTATGTGTTGGAGGACGGCGGGAAGTGCGACGGATGGGAGGACGGTTGAGAGGGCACCAGAAGCGGCAAGGCGCAAGGCAACAGGACCTGCGATGGTGCGGTGCGAGTCCAGGACTCCGCAATAAATTGCAGGTGTCGCCCAAGATCTCCTTATGTAGGGACGGCAAAGTGACGACCCCCCGTACGTGTACATTAGATGGCACGGGAGGCTTGCAAGGTCGCTGGGCATGGCCGGTATGCAGGAGGGTAGTCGTGGCCGTAACCGCTCGCCTCCGAGATGACCCGGGATGAACTCGACAGCCGATGTGACATTAGCAGGTGCGGGAGTCGCCCTGGCCAAGGCGGTGAATCGAATTACTCGGAGGTAGGGCTCAGAGGTTGGTCAAGCAACGCAGTTCTCGCGGTGTCTCGTGTGTCGACTACCGACCGGAGGGAGGGACTTGATGTTCGCTGTCAATTCTGTCCGCGCCTGATGTGTGCTCGTTTAGCCGCCTGTGGCCCTGTGCTAGCCTGTTTACAAAGTAATGTGTTGTTGTCCATCGAAATGCTTTGTGCATTGTTGTTCTTTATGAAGGATGTGTGGCGTGTGAGCTATGAGACAGGGGACGGCTCACGGTGCTTCTGCGGATGTGCCTCTGTGGATGCGTGTACAGTATGTGTTTAGAAAAAGAACCGTGTGTATTTGTAGTAAATGAGAACTGAGCCGCGTTATGTGTTCAGCAAAGAGACCCGTGCGCGCGCGTGTGTGTGTAAAAGAGAACGCGTGTGTGTGTGTCCATGTGTGTTGTGCATTGAAGAGAACGCTGCTCAGGCACACCCGCGTGTGTTTAGAATTGCAACCCGCGTGTGTGTTTAATGACAAACAAACCCGCCCAGAAGCGCCCAAGCCCGCGTGCGTGTTGGGGATGAACGGATGGGGCCGCACATACATTAATGAATGAATGAACGTTACACCGGATCCCAAAGGGATCAACGGTGTATACCAGGGCAAGCCCCAGCAGGCCCCACATACGGTACATGCGCGCGCCAAGCAAGCGGTTGGAACTGCCGCACGAGGGCATCTGCATGTGGTGCGTGGACGACACATCCAGAGCGCTGTCAACCACGGACGGCAATGCACGGCGCGGCGTCGCTTGCCACCATAAACCAATCCGGGGACTCAAACTTCCTGCCTGGGGAATCGTGTCTGGAGACCTCTTCAGTTCCCCACGCAACAACAACAACAACAGAAACACCACCAACAACAAAAACAATAACAAGTCCCGAATCCCAATTATCGGCCCCAGTCTCCCGAGGTCCCTCAGCCGGGGAGCTCAGAGCCCTCGGAGATGTTCCGGGCCGTCCTGCCTCGTGTCCGCGGTGTACTGGCAGATGGACTTACCCTATCTCCCGCTGCCTCACGCGGCCACGCGCGTTGGGCGCCCCCACAGACCATCACACCCCCGACGGACTCGTCGTGGAAGTCAGCTGCTGGTCTTGCTCCTCGTCCGCCCTGTGCCCCCGATCGTGTGTGTGCGTGTGCTTGTGCTTGGCTCGCTGCCGGGGCCGCCACAGCTCGGGGTTCTGCGGCACGCACAGGCCGTCCAGCCAGGGATCGATGCTGCAGAAGTGGCAGGCGGTCAGCTTCCAGCGCTGCGACACGAAGCGGTAGCTGTCGTACTCCATCACCCATTTGTACCGCTCGCGAGAGCCTGCCGGGTGAGGGAGGGGAGCAAGCACCGTTTCCATGCGCAGCCCAGTTCAGCGGAGACGCGGCGTAGGAGGGAAATGAGTGAGACGAAGCAGCACTTTGACCGCTGTTCCAACAGCCGCGGGGCGTCACACCCCACCCTCTGTTTTTTTCTCTTTTCAACCACCCGCCCACCCCGAGCACTCACCTATGGTGGCCTCTCCAGTGCAGCCCCCCACGAAAATCTCCACGTGGGTCATGTCGAAGGTCTGTCGCCGCATCAGCGGGTCGAAGTAGGTGCCGCTGTAGAAGATTAGGTCGCCCGGCTTGAGCTGCTCCACGCTGTCCAGCCGGATGGGCAGCGTGTCGTACTGTGTACGGCGGCGCAGTCCCCGTACGTCAGTCGCCGGGCACAGGGGACGGGCACAGGTAACTTACGCGTGGTACGAAAGAAACCCAGAACAAGCACGCGAGAGCGCGAGAGCTGCAGAAGCATTGAAGAGACGCTCAGCGGCATTCGTGCCAAATGCCGCTGACACCCTCAGCCAGCAGCTCCAGGAAAGGCAAAGCGCTTGACGCCTGAACCCCCGCGGCTCATGCCTTCCTAGAGAGACCCTGCCCTGTCCCGCTCCGCGATGCCGTCAAAGCCACTGAGTGCCCTAGCTTCCCTGCCCTCCCATTTCCCATGAACCCTTCGAACCACAGCCCTGCGCAGTGCTCTTACCTGGTACGCCTGGTTGCCGGGTCCCAGCCGGAAGCCCAGGTGCGCCCGCAGGTCCCGTACCACTCGCCGCACCAGTCCGCAGCAGTCCAGGAAGAGGGGCGAGTGGTACAGCTGGCGGCCCGAGGTGGAGCAGCCCTCGCACGTGCAGTACTGCGCGTCATGGTGCTTGCGTGCGTATGGCACGCCTGTGGCGGAAAGGAGGCACGCAAGCCCGACACCGAGTCGGAAATAAAAAAGAAGAAAATGGAACCCCGGCAAGCCCGGACAAAGGTGGCCACCAGGGGAGTCGGCGTTCTGTGCGGCGCTGCGACCTGGCGGGCAGGGCGGTTGGTTTTCGACTCGCAGGCGCGCAGCTGCGTGGTGGGGAGGCTCCGGCAGTCTGGCTGTCACCGGTGACCCGCCGCGTGGGCCATTGCGCAGGACCCGTTCAGTTGCAGGAGATCACCGGGGCACGCGTCTTGCAGCCCTTGTCGGCTGGGTCGGAGCGGATGTTCGGAACTCGGCGTCTTGCCCATGGCGCGATGGTCGTAGCTGCCCTGCCCCACCAGACCAGGCCAGACCCACCCACCATACTCCGGCCGACTTCGGCCACACGCCAGTGGGACGACAAAACCAGTGTCCCAGGCAGTGAGTACCCGAAACATGTACGACTTGTTGCAGGTCCGGCCACTGTATACCCACTGTTCCTGACGCCGCCGCTGCGCGTCGGCGTACCTATGAAGCCCCTGGCGGTTGCAACAAACAACGTCCGGAGCCGCGCTCGGCGCTCCTCCAAGAGCGCGACTTGAGACGAGTCAGACTTTGGCTTAGGTTTTGTTTTTTTCTGTCCTGGCGCCGGAGCAGATCCAGGTTTCTGCGGACAGTCCCGGTAGGGTGACCGGCGCACTCCACCTTAAGGTGCAATGGACGTCACCAACGTGTGACAGTGGGCAAGGGACATAGTACACAGGCACTGGTGGTTGGAAGTGCACTTCCGGAGTCAACCGATTCGGACGCGCATGCCTCGGCATGCACCGAGTACCGGTAAGTGTGACGTACCGAGAAAATCCAACGAAACATCGAATGCCTGCTACAAGGAATTTCGGTATGGTGGCCTCTACGGTGGGACCGTTGTGGCTAACCTGGTACCTCGGCTCCGCGAACAACGCCAAGAAAAAGTTTTCGAGGTTGACGGATTCATTCAGGTTCGTTGACATTACGCAATTCCGAGTCTCATCGCCAGCTTTCGCAGGTGTGGGCATCGCCGCTCCCGGCTGCCAAGGTGCTAGTAGATAGACCGTGTATTCACCGCTCCACGATATTGAAAGGTAGCAGTTGACTCGAGAATATGTTCATGATAAGACACGAGCTTCAGCCCAACACGAGCTCTTTGGCAACAGGGGAACTTTTGTAGACGTCGTTGCAGCGCTGTACAAAGTTCGTTGCAGCATTGTTCGAGGGGGAATCACACCAGAAGGCTCAAGGCAACTACATCTGGTTTTCTATTTGTGATATAAGCAAGGTTTATTAGCTATGCAAAATGCCGTCTTGGGGCCTCCTTGCCTCCGCGAAACGGGATCACGGTTTTGCAAAGCTGGGCGGAAAAACAATGTTGCAGTCTTCGCCACAGCGGCTGATACAGGCCCATCGAAATCCTCGCCGTACGTTGTTCGTCGCGCGACGGCAGCAGACTGCAAAAGCCTAGCTGCCGTTTGCGGAGAGGCAAGTTTCCCCTAAGCAATTGCTCCAACCCATCACACTTGAAAACTACGGGACAAGTGTCACATCTTGCAACAACCGTGCCGGCCAGCCTGCTCCATCGCGAATCTCGGCACATACGACACGATACCGAGCAACCCCAGTTACAGTGACCTCCGCGTGGCTTGCCCCATTTCTCCCGTCCTTAAACCTCCGTTCCATCACCCCAGTCTTTCGGCCGCGGCAACTTCCCCGAGCTGGACGTGGAGGCGATCACCCGTCTCGAGGAGCGGTATGCGGTGGTGATTGAGGAGGACATGCAGGTCAAGCTGCTGTCAGCGTTGGACGCGAAGGCCCAGGTACGGACGTTCTGTATCACGCTGTCGGGCCGCACTGCCGCACTGCTGCAATATCATTACAGCGGACCCCGCGGGTCATCGGTGACAGCCATCGGCGACAGCCGGCATTGCTGCACTGCCGCACTGCCGCGCTGCTGCTCGCGGCACACACACACACGCCCCCGCCCCCCTCCGGCTGTTCGGTGCAACGAACACGCCTGCCCGCCCCGCGCGCCGCCTCTCCGGTGTTACGCGGTCCGCCCCGCAGGCCCAGCGTGAGCACCGCGAGTTCCGGCTGCGGCGGTACATGCAGCAGCTCAGAGCCGAGCTTGCGGCGCTTCGGGGCGAGCCGGCGCGCTTCGTGACGCAGCCCTCGCCGCAGGACGTGTGAGTGCCCCAACACGAGGTGGCAGGGCGGGACGGGATGGGATGGGATGGGAGGGCAGGGGCGGCCTCTGCGGGGGCCGGTGGGCCATGTGCGGGGCGGAGGTGCGCCGGGGGCGTACTGTACGTCACCGGGGCAAGGGCCCCCTGATGTGCTTGGTGCGCGCTGGCCCCCCGGGGCAGTCATAAATCGGCGCGCCCCATGCCACGGGAGCTTCGGCGCCACACACACACGCGAGGTGCAGCGTCACTCCAAAAGCTCAGTACGGTGGACATCGGGGTATGCACGACGGGTGCTGCTTTGGTTGACGACTTCACGAGGGTGTACGCTGTACGGTATCTGTTCTGCGGCGGCCGCAAAGGCTGCGCGAGGTACGCTATATGCGTATACCGTTATCATTGTCACGAGCTTCGGCTGTCACCGCGAGCTCCGCTGTAACATCCTTAATGTGCCGGGAGCGGGGAGCCGGTGGTGGACTGGTTGTTGTTGGTGGTGCAGGTGCTCCTCCGCCAGCTGGGCGATAGCACGACTGCCAGAGCGACCCGCGCCGGGTGTCGTGTACCGTACTTTAATGCTGAGCGGCGCCGCCCCGCCTGCCCCCCCGGGTCCCCTCAGGCGCACCGTCCAGCGGTGGGTGCGCAGCCGGCAGTTCATGGCGCTCGTGGTGGTGCACCGGGAGTCTCCGCCTGCGGCCGGCGCGCCGGCACCGGCATCGGCACCGGCATCGGCATCGGCATCGGACGGCGACGGGGCGGCGGTGCCGGCGCCAGCGCCAGCGCCCGAGGGAGGCGCTGGCGCCGTGGTGGGGTGTGCGACGCTGTCGCTGATGCAGCCGGAGGCGCTGCTGCCGCCGCCCTTCCCGAGCAACAAGCCCTTCCGGCTGTACGTGTCCAACATGTCAGTGCTGCCGTCGCACCGTCGGCGCGGCCTGGCGCGGAAGCTGCTGCAGCAGTGCGAAAGAGTCGGTGAGCTCGGTCGGTGAGCGGTTGGTGAGCGGTTGGTGTGCGGTCGGTGAGCGGTTGGTGAGCGTTCCGGGCGCTTCGAGTGAGGCAGTGCGGTGACGCTTGACGGCTGGTGTCAACACCACCATCCCTGCATTCCGAAACAGTCCGTCTCCGTTTCCGTGTCCAATCAGCTACCGATCCCCTGTCGTACCGCGCTCAGTGCATCGCACAGCATGAAAATGCTCCTTTCATTCGGACTTCGTGCCGATGAGCCCCATGCGCCGATGAGCCTCATGCGACGCCCTTCCCCGCCCCTCCCCCGTCCCCGCCCTGCTTTCTGTGGCGTTTTTGTCACCCCCCGCCCTCTCCCCGCCCTGCTTCCTGTGGCTTTACCTCCCTGTCCACAACCCCCGCCCGCAGCGCGGCTCTGGGGCCACACCTCCCTGTGGCTCCACGTCAAACGGACCAACACGGGCGCTGAGGCGCTGTACCGCAGCCTGGGGTACCGCCGAGTTGAGGAGGGGGGGCTTAGGCTGCTGCCGGGGCCGCTGGCGCAGGTGCTGATGCGAAAGGAGCTGCCGCCGCTGCCGGGGGGCTGTCCCGTGGTGCTCAGTCGGGGGGGTGCAGCCGCAGCCGCGGCCGCCGCCGCAGCTGCGGCAGGTGGGGGCGCAGGGACGCGTGGCGCGGGGGCGGAGGACGCGGTGAAGGACGTGGCGGGGGGGAGACGCGGGGCCGACGGGGTGTTTGTGTGGCAGGCGGTGCTGCGCGAGGGCGCGGAGGACAGCGCGGGGAGCTGAGGCCTGAGGGTGTGGCCGACGAAGCGCGTCCGGGGGTAGGGCTTGGGCTGGGGTGCTGCCAAGCGTAGCGAAGGTCGCATCGAGGGGAGGCCGGGGGTGAAAGGAACAGTGGCGGTGACTGCGACAGCAACTGAGACCAGTCCTGGCGCGATGAGCTGAGTTCCCAAGATTCGATTCGCGCTTCCGGTTGCGACAAGCAGCGCCGATGCTGCATCATCGTGCGTCATCACCGCCCAGGAGCGCATTTTGGGGTGGGGCGTCTGGGAGGGGCCCTTTGGGGGCCCTGCGCTGTTGGTGGGTGGGTGCCGTCCTGCTGTGCACGTCGCCGAGCCCGGTGGGGTGGTTGCAAGAACAGAACATGTGGTGACGGTCGAGCGCGGTCGGGACAACCCCAGATTTTGTGGCACCGATACGACACACGCCTGGGTCGCGCCCCCGATGCGGACTTAGCAGAGTTCAGCCCTGGCTGGTTTCTGTAGGCGGCTGCAACTTGGAGCAGAACCCTGGCCGTGCGCGCGTTTTGACGGGCATAGATGTGATGCCGAGGCGCGTCCGCGTTCCGTCGATTTTTGTACCCTATTTCCGCCTATTCATATAGTAGTAGTAGTACCGTTACAGTGTGGATAGGCTTCCGGGCCCTGTTTAGGGTTTATGTCGCGGTTTTTATATGATGGTAGTGTCACCTGACCTGACCTATTCATATGCATATGACCGCGAGGACTGTCAAAGGGAAACCATAGCCTGATCGGTCGCTTCCAGTGATTTCACGCTGCATGTATCTGTGATGAACCAGGAAGGGGTCGGTGAATCTGTGGCTCCTGGCCAGGTACGAACGTACGGCACACCCGATCGGACCTGGATGCGTCTTGAGGATTCGGCAGTCATGGAGCCTTTCATGACGTCGCCCTGCCGAACGACGTTTGCTCTGCTAAGCGGGACACGTGCTGGTTCCTTGACACGACCTGCATGATGGCGGCGAAGGTCCGCTGCGCGCCGGTGACAGACAGACAGACAGACCGACAGACTCAGCGGGGTTGTTCATCGCCCCCACAGCCACTCGTACGACACGTGCAGGAGTTCCGTGGTCGCCAGCGCCAGCTGCAGTACAGCCGGCAGCATCACGATCTTGTCCGCGGGGGAGCTCCGCACGTACCCCAGCACCAGGGCCGACAGCAGCAGCCAGGCGCACCACACCCACAGCGCCCGCTGCGTGCGGGACACCTGGCCGCCCGGCCAAGGTTTCAGGGGTTGGCGGGACGTGCGCCTCTTTAACAGTTGTTCGGCGCTCCGAGCACGGCATCCCGGCAACGGTGCGGCAACGGTGCGGCGGCACGCCCCACCGCCGCCAACAAACGTGTCACCTGGTTGGGGTGGTGACAACCACCGGTTGCGGCACCCAAGCCCATGCGCCCCTCCCGGCCCCAGCTCCGGAACGTGGCCTCGCCAGCTAGCGAGCTTGCGAGGTGCCGCCTCACCCCCTTGATGATTGCCAATTGGCACCTTGCCCCGGATCTCCCACAGCGAGGAGGGCAGACGGGGGCGCCCGAGCCTTGCCGGCCCCGTCGTGCCACACCGGGGCCGAGGCGAGTTGCACCCAGAGGTCGGCTCACTGCCCAGTGCCCACCCGCAAGCGCGCCGCCTCTCTCTATCCGCCCCATCCTTCCAGTAACACTCAGCAGCGGTGCGGGCGACGGACCCGGCTGCTGCCATGACGTCGCCCTGCCCTGCGGGGAGAGGCAGGGGGAGGGGGAGGCGGGGGAGGCAGGGGGAGGGGGAGGCGGGGGAGGCAGGGGGAGGGGGAGGCGGGGGAGGCAGGGGCAGGGCAGGGCGGAAGCCGCAGACCCGCGAAGGGGTTCAACCAGCCGTCCACAAACACGTGGGGGGGGCCATCTAGGACACCGGCAACACATTGGCCTCTGTCCTTAGCCCGCCCCATCTCGGCCGCGCATAGGCCCAGCCCGCCCCAGCCAAGCCACGAATAGGCCTGAACGACCCGACCCGACCGACCCGACCGACCCGACCGACCCGACCGACCCGACCGACCCGACCGGCACGACCGACCCGACCGACCCGACCGCTGGTAAGCACCGCCCGGCCGCGACGCGTTGTCGCGACGCTTGGCTGCGCCGTACTCAGACCCCAAGACCTTGACTGGGTTCTTGGTCTCTGCAATCCTGCAAAGCAGCCAGGTACAGGGGAGTCGAGGGGGCAAACGAGGGTGTCAGCGAAACGTAATCAACGACCGGAACAAGGTGGGGCAAGTGCAAAAACGCGGGAAGGGGCCTCGCAGTTGACCTAGGCGGCCTAGGGCACATCATCATGCAGAGACAGTTACGGCAGGGGCGCACGGGGCCCAACCGCTGGTAAGCACCTCCCGGCCGCGACGTGTTGTCGCGACGCTTGGCTGCGCCGTACTCAGACCCCACGACCTTGACTGGGACCTCCCCTTTCGATGAGCCCGCCTGCAATGAGTCAGCTCATACCCTGCAGCGATCTTGCGCGATGTGGACTGAGAGATGTCTTGTGCGCGTTGGTCAGCTTCGCAATGTCGCGCTCCTTCGTCCTTGGTCAGCAAGCTTCGCACCACTTCTTGGCTACGGAGCGCAATGTGATTGCAGATCAGTTTGTTAACCGACGAACTGCATTCCACTCCAAGAATCATGAATACCGACATCTGCCACTCGCAGCCAGCAGGCATGCCAAGCATGTTCCGGTCGGACGCAAATTGTCGCAATGGTCACGCCACAAAACGAGCTTCAAGTTGCAGTCTGATATTCAGATAGCACGATATCCGCAAACCAACCTTCACGGAAAAGTTTGCAGCGGCGCTGGCAACTTGAGAGGAACATGACCTTGACATTTGTTTGTTATATCTCTGTAGCAATGGTATTGTGACAAGTAGGGGGTCGGCTTCCTTGAAGCCGGAAAAAGGGCGGGGCCCCCTACAATCCGTACAGGCCGCTTGCTTTAGAACGAAAACTCTATTACCGCGCAACAGTGTGAGAGAGTGAAAGGTTACCATTGGGGGTGTCGTTGATGTTGAAGGTGGATTGGCGTGCATAGATTCACCAAGCCCAAACACGTCGGCAGCCCCGAAACCATCCTGCAGTACGCGCCGCCGGCGACGGCGGTCACCGTATCGGCACTATGGTAACGATAGTCGCCTCTGCACTACCACATCCGTCTGTCAAGCAGATGATCACAAAGCAAGCTTGAAGCATCCTTGTTTTGCCGTGAAACTGTAGTTGTTTGGTCCGTCGGCAGGCCCGCAGCAGACGTGAACCTCTAAAGTTTGCTATCAATAGTTATATAGCAAATGTAAGGCAAAAACGGGGTGCGAAAAAGCCGCGGTGAGACCCGGACTTTGGGCCATCGGAACTGGAGAACTCGTTGGCACTCGGTACGCTATCCCTTTGCATCTTGAAACTTTGATTCAATACATATTGTTGAATTGTATTCATCTGGCAAGACAGAAAGGCAAATATTGATGTTGGTGGTATCTTTATGTTCAAACATCAGAACACTATCGAAGTTCAATTTAGCACGCGCCGCCCATTCCTAATCCAAGTATTCATCACGCGGCACCCGTTGCAACAAATATGAGCGCGAGAGGCGTTGGGTGGATGTTGACTCGGGTCCATGGGGACCGCGGAGCTTTACTTTGACCGTTTGTGCGCAAAGAATTTTTTTCAGCCAAACCAAAGTTACCTTGCAATAGAGGACAATTAATATGACAAACATAGCGAATTAGTTTAGCGGATAATGAACGTTTTGCCGTTACCGGACACACACACACACACACACGGACATGGGCAATCCTAGGGGGCGGGGCCCCCCGAACGCGCTTCGCGCTGGGGCCCCGCCCAAAAACTAAAGTTAAAAGTCGAATCAATCTGGGATTGTTGGGAAGGGAGCTCGCATCGACTTTGGAGCGTAAGCCCTGGCGACCAACAAACGCCTCTTGCAGACGATTCAACATCGTGGGATCACCTTGGTCGTTGAGGCTGTGCGGCTGCGACCAAGCTGACAGGGCTGCAACGCTCCGGGACAGCAAAAGGACAGGACTGGACTCCTAAGCTTAAGCGAGAAAGTTTGAGTGAGCTTTCCTGATGTGATACAGCTGCTGGGTGAAAGGAAGGTGAGTCGCAGGTTTATATAGGATGACTGGCCTTTGCGTCGTACAAGATGTCAAGGTCACTACTGCTGCTTCGTACATGCTTCAGGGATTAGCTTTTGGTTTATAAACATGATGTATTTCTTAACCAGACTGCAGAACGTACTACCGTGACAAGGTCCGGCTGGCTTGGCGATTTCCCATTTATGCTAAAACCGAAAAAAGGTTAGGGATGGCGCAGTCTGTAGGCGACGCCGCGGCCGTAGCCAGCCAGATTAACCTTATAGTATGATGGCGTTAAGTCGCATTGCGCGAGAAGTTTGCGGAGTTCGGCTGGAGGTTGTGGCTGCAATTACTGCAAAGCGCTCTACCAGCTCTGTCGCCTACCGTAGTTGTGCTGGTTCATTTCATTTGCTAGCATTTTATACGTGCAACATGCGATGCGCGCCCTTCATTGTGCGCTTCCGAGGTGGGATCGACGATGGCGTCGGGCATGCAAGCCGCTACGAACGTCGCCAGGTGAGTGGTGATTCAAGAATTTCCAATGCCCAGACATGTTGTAAGAGGTGCTTACTATGCAATCTGCATTTCGGCTGAATTAGTTGTATCGAGCTGTCACATGCTGCGTTTGGGATGGCCTACAAGTTCAAGAGGACGCTGCCCACAACATAATCAAGCACAGGCGCATAATTAAGCAGATACACAGTAATTATTGAGAGACTGAGCGGGGCGTGCGCATCTACCGTACATACAAAAGCTGTGTCGATGTCCATGTCGGTTGGGATGTCGCTGCCGGCGAGCGACATGCTCGTTCGTGCATGCTTCTGGGACTTAGGCAAGGCAGGCTTTCTAACATAAAGACATTCGCCGAACAAGACTTTGGAAGGGCGGTGTGGTAATAGGAGGCGGCCGGCCGCAGCGACGCACGTCACCTGCTTTCGGGTTAGGGCACATCCGCCGACTCATCAGCCCAGGGTTACAGACCGGGCGGTATTGTGATAGTCGATCCGTGGAACTCCTTGGCACGTTGGCAGGGCCCCCCCCGGTCCTGCGCTGCCGGTGCGGGGCAGGGGCAGCTGGCGCCCGGGGGCCTCAGCGCCTCGGACAGCCACACACGTGTCGTCATTCCCCTCGCGGCCGTTAATGCGGAAGCCCCCCAGGCATCGCTGCCGGGTTATCGGCAACGGCCCACACTTCCACCGCCGCCGCGCAACTGCAAGCCACCTCACAGCAATTGCACGTGTGCCAGCTCCCCCGTCGGCAACCAACCATGGTCGCACGTACACATTGGGCGCGCAACCATCCGCGTAAATCCGGCTAGATCCGGCTCAGCCCCAGAAATTCGCGGCACAAAACGCCCATAGCGCCCGTTGACCTACCACTGGGGACCCAGCGCCCCCACCCACCCCGCACCCACACTGCCGCGCCCGGACATCGGAAGCGCTTGCCTATGCATACCGTAACCGTGCATCTCCCCCCTTGATATTACACCACCCGGCACCCCACCGGGAGAGGCGAACGTCCGGACGGCCCGCCCTGCAGGTTGGGTCAGGTTGGGTCAGGTAGGTAGGTTGCTGCAGGGCACCCCTCCCCGCACCCCTCCCCGCCTCCTTTCCACCGCGCCGACGAGAATGGGGAACCCGCGGTGACGCCCCACCCACCCACCCCGCGAGGGCCTTGAGAGGATTGATAGCCACAATGTTGCTATCTTAACGCTGCAGCAACAGCGACTGTAGCGCCGACTCCTCCGTACAAGTGCAGGACGAGCAAAACACGAGTGTCGTGACGCGGCATGCGCCATCCGCCATGAACCTGTTACGACTCTTCCTTCCCCCTCCCCCTCCTTCTACATACACTCTCACCTCCTCCCGCCCACCCCACCTGCGCACTGCGGTGCGGCCCCGCCCACCCAACTCCCGCGCCATCGCCGACCCGCCCCCGGTATCCCACCGGTTGCCCCTCCCGGACATCCAGGCCATCCAGGCCATCCTAGCGCTGCCCCATGGGTCCCCCCTACAGTCCACCAGCCACCCGCCACCGGAACAAAGAAGTTCTTGAGAGAATCAACCGGCGAAGCCTGCCGCCGCCTCCTCTCCCCTTCATCTACTGAGTGCAGTGCATGTGGGATGCTACTGGGAGCGGGGCCGCCGCCGCCCTGCCTGCGTGTGCCCGTGTGCCGGGCCGGACAGACTCAGCGGGGTTGTTCATCGCCCCCACAGCCACTCGTACGACACGTGCAGGAGTTCCGTGGTCGCCAGCGCCAGCTGCAGTACAGCCGGCAGCATCACGATCTTGTCCGCGGGGGAGCTCCGCACGTACCCCAGCACCAGGGCCGACAGCAGCAGCCAGGCGCACCACACCCACAGCGCCCGCTGCGTGCGGGACACCTGGCCGCCCGGCCAAGGTTTCAGGGGTTGGCGGGACGTGCGCCTCTTTAACAGATGTACGGCGCTCCGAG
This sequence comes from Eudorina sp. 2006-703-Eu-15, assembly GCA_003117195.1. Taxonomy (NCBI): domain Eukaryota; kingdom Viridiplantae; phylum Chlorophyta; class Chlorophyceae; order Chlamydomonadales; family Volvocaceae; genus Eudorina; species Eudorina sp. 2006-703-Eu-15. The sequence goes on from BDSI01000012.1 coordinate 386,975, forward strand.
CACGGCATCCCGGCAACGGTGCGGCAACGGTGCGGCGGCACGCCCCACCGCCGCCAACAAACGTGCCAAAGGCAACCCGCTGGGACTGCGGCTGGGGTCGAGCGGTGGGGTCCAACGCCCGGTGTGGACGCCGGCAACTCACAGCACGTGACATTACACGGTACATCAGACCGGACCTCTGCGTCAACTACTGCAAACGACAAATAAACATAAAGCACAGACCACGTAGCGGTGGTAGATCTCCCGGCTGATTGGCCTGACCTCCCGGTCCCGTGGGTTTATGGGTTAAAACGAAAAACAAGCTCAGGGGTAACGGTAAACGGTTAAACAAGCTCAGGGCTGGTTAGCCGGCGCGATCTGATCTCCGCCATCGCCTCCTCACCAGCAGCTGATGGTGCTTGCTGGACCCGGCGCCGGACTCCACCACCTGGCCAGAGAGGCCCTCGTGCGTGCTCCTCAGTCCGTCTGCGTCGTCTCCGGCCGCTGTGCCGCTGCCCCTGGGGAGGAGCCGGGCGGCATGGGCGGGGCGCGCACCCACCACGCAGGACCCGGCCACCGCCGCCACGCACCCACGGCGCACCCAGCCTGCGTTGCGGGGCGGTGCCCGGATGGACACACAGCGTCATCAAAAGCGCAGTGGTGTGGACGCGTGAGGGGAGAGCATGACGGTCGGCGCACAGCACGCACGGCAACGGGGCGCGCGCCAGCCCCGTACCGTACCCGGACGGCCGACGGTGCCGCTTGCAGACCGCGAAGAGAGCTGCATCACAGCGGAAGGGGCTCGAGGGCCTGCGAAGCTTTGCGGGCCTGCAGCTGTGTAAATGTTGTCGTGGCTTTCGGTGTGTAGGTTAGTGGAGGGCTGAAATCGGTGCTGCAGTGGGTTGCTGCGTGCTGGCCCCACAACAAGAGGTGCTTCCGTCAACTGAGCTGAACTGAGTCCCCAGCGGGTTAGAAACCGAGCAGCCGACCGGGTCACCCAGTGCAACGGCCTCTGCAATCAATTCGATTAAGCAGGTGATCTCAGTCAAGCAAGTGGCCAAGACCGTTCTTTGTGGAACGGGATTATCTCCCTAGTAGGCTCGCATCCGTGTCCACGACGATTCGTTCTTGTCACAGACGGTGATTGGCGGCTTCTTGTGATGCACACGGCACGCTTGAACGTATTGCTTGCGGCTGGGGCATGCTGAACGGATCGGCACAGAACCCACGGATCAGTTCCGCGGCGCTGTTCCAATGACCCATGGGTCCGCTGCCCGAGGCGGCCAAGGTCTCTCTAGGTTGCCCCTGTCCCCGGCCTCAGCTCTCAATCAGCGCACACAGCGGGTTCATTGCCGCAGGGCGCTGACGTGCGCTTCGCATTTCACGCACGCAGCCTTAAGATCCGACGAACACGCGGCGGGTTTGTACTTCGCGAATTGTAGCAACCCTATCAGATCAGTCTTATCGGTTGCCCTACCTGTTGCAACCCTCGCTCGATGCTTCAGGGCCGCTCCACTAGGAGTCGGCCGTGCGGTTGGATGAGATCGGATCTTGCAACGGACTTGCGCAGGACGATGAGGCGGGACTCGACGCGGTATTTACATTCCCTTACCCACAAGCGCGGGGTGCTTGCAGGTTGATCGGCTGCTCCAGCCGCCCGAGGAATGGGGGCATGTGGTGGTGGTGTCACTGCTATTGGGCCGAGTACCGCATTTCGGAAGGAAAAAATACGCAGCCCGGCTGCAAATCTCTGGCGCAGCGGGTAATGCCACCGCCATACAAACAGCCCACGTGTCACCTTGTGGTAACCGTTGCAAGGTGGACCACGACATCGGACAGTTCGGGAGCGGGCCCCAGCGCGTCAAGTCCGAGCTCCGGGGCCGCAGCCGCATTCAACGACGACAAGGAAACACAAAGCGATGCGATGCACCTCGAACACAACCGGAAAGTTAAGAGACGAGCTATCCATCAATCCAAAGCGGCGCCACTGCGCACAATGTCGAGGAAGAGGGCCCCCCGCAACATTCCTGGGATGCTTGCTTGGCTATGGGGTCGGGAGGGTCGCCTGGCTGTCATCAACACACACGCACAAGCATGCACAAGTCAGTTGAGTAATGCACATTTGCTGACACACACGCGCACGGAGCTTTCCTGAACACGGACATAGGGTGTCGGGCGCTGCGGAGCCCGTCACCCGCGACCGTGCCTTGCCTACCGACGACACACAGCCACACAGACGGTGCATCGTCACGCTCTCGGGGCGGTGTCTTCCAACACGCAACTCGGCTGCGCTCCCCCGGCACTGCAAGAGAACTGCAAAACCGTATCTGCAAAAGGGTGCACGGCGAAATCTGGTGTAGTTCAGACACAGGCATGCCTGGGCACTCAACTCGATGCACGCTCTCTTTGCCAAAAACCCGCGGCCTGCCGGCCAAAGACGGCAAACCTCGGCCGCGGCCGGACATCACATCCTCTTCACGAATTTCCGGGGTTGGGGGTTGAGGGGGAAGGATAACAAAAGAACGAATGCGCTGACAGGTTGAGGGGGAAGGATAACAAAAGAACGAATGCGCTGACAGGCCTCGGACGCACCACCACAGCCAGCCACCGGACCCACAGCTAGATGCCCCTCACCTCAAGCTCTGACTTCAGACCTGTCAGCGAAGTCCTGTCAGCTAACGCACTCCGTACTCGCGGAGACCTGTTCCTGTCTCAGCTCGACCAGCCCGGTTATATCAGTTCAAGTGCAGCCTGGTAGCCCCCGCCCCCGCCTTCACGTGAGCTCTACTCTACGCCTACCTAACGCCAGCAGGAAGCGGCCTGTATCCGGGGGCCCCAGTTTCCGCCACCAAACGCGCACGGGCGGGCCCCGGACAGGCTCTGACTTCAAGCACGCTCCTTTTGAAAATCCTGCAACTGCCACTGCATCTGCCACTACCTAGAGATCGCGTCAATGCCACCCGTCCCCAGTTAATGGCTCAAAAACAACCGGCGAAGTTACGCACACCAAGTCATAGTCATGACCCTGTCACCCTGCACGCTGCCTTGCAGTGCCAAGCGGCGAAGGTCTGTGGAGGACCGTCCGCCGGCGCCGCGCTGCTGTACGAACGCTTTGTGAGAGCCCCCGCGGCCGGCGTCCACACCGCTTACCTACATCGCACCTTCCCACTGCCTTAACCCCCCGCGCTCGCAAATCATCCGCGGCGGGGCCCGCCTTGTCCACCCCCGTGCCTTTTTTGTTCTCGGCTGAGCCCGTACCACAAAACCGTGGCCCGCCTGATGGGAGGACAGCTCTCCCTCTAGGTACTGTGTCCAAGACACATCCGGACAAGCCTCCGACAGTATCACCATCGTGCATTGTCAGTATTCTTGGTACATTCCCCGTCAACGACCCCGTCCGCTTTTTTCAATTTAACTCCCTCCGTCCGCCAGTCTTGGTCCGTCGGTCCGTCGATCAGTACGTCGATCAGATCAGTAAGTGACAAAGCTGCTGGTCATGGGCTTGCAGGCGCAGCGCAGGCACACTATCTCATGGACGAAGTTGGGGCAATCCCGGCGGACGAAGTCCCCCATGTCGGTGCACTGCAGCTCCCGCAGCACCAACCCCTTGCAGTCCCGCAGCACCAGCTTCACGCGCTGGCAGCACACCAGCATCACCTCCACGGCTTCGAGGCGCGAGGCCACAATGACACAGTCCCGGCAGTACTCGATGCGTATCCGGGTGTTGCGGCAGTCCCGCAGCGTGATGCGGCCCCGCACGACGTTGCTGATGGGCTCCGGAACACACCCGCCCCGCTGGTGCTGCAGCGGCCGGCGCGTTCGGCGGCCGCGCGATGGCGGGGCGGGTGCGCCGCCGCGGGGCTGCTGTCGGGACTGTGCCTCTGAAGGGTCGTCCATGCAAGGATCCAGCTCGTGGCTGCCGTCAAAGCCCGAGATGGAGCAACGCGGCGCGGAGGCGAACCGGGCGAGCCTGCAGGCCGCGAAGGCGAGCGCGCGGCTGGTGGCCGCGGCCGCGCGGAACGTGTTGCACACGAGCGACTTGCCGATGAAGACGCCTGCGCGGGCGGCTGGCACCACTGTGAAGTGCAGCATGGTGCGGCCCGCCATGACGCCGCCGTGGGCCACGTGCCGTGCGCTGAGGGCCACGCCCTGGTGGACCCGTCCGGTGACGGATCCCGCTGCGCTGCTGGGGGCGCGTTCCAGCATCCGGACGCGAGGGGAAGAGGCGGCATCCGCCGAGCCCAGCACGCTGGGCGTCAAATGGTCGTCGTCGAGGAGATCGCCCAGGAGTACCTCCCCCGTGCGATTCTTCCGTCGGGGCGCGGGCCACGTCTTGGCGCCTGCGAGCAAGGTCAGAGCACACATCTGTCTCTGTGCCTGCGCGGACGAGACTGGCAAGCGACAGGTGCATCCAGTGGAGGAAAGAGAAAATAGATAACAAACACTGAGATGGAAAGCATTCGCCATGAATTTCACAACAACAAAGCAGGTCGCCAGAAACCAATATCGCACAGACCCCCCAAACTGACCAGAGGTCGAGAGACCCACCTTCCGCCTTCCGACTCTTTCCATGAAAGCCATCGGCACTAGTCGTTACGGTCGCGTTGCAGACGGGACAGCTACTGATGGCCGAGAGGCAACTCCCACAGCCGTAGTGCCCGCAGCCTAAGTCAACAGGCGGGTTGCTGCAGTCATCAAATTCCTGCCAGCACACGACGCACATGCTCCGGGCTTCTCAATCGTTAAAGGCAGGGAGGGTTTGGCGAGAGCTGGTCCACCTGTAACGTGCTAGCGATGAACGCTGGACCATGCTGTTGCATATTTAGAAGTTTATGAGTTTGTAATGCACTCTGCCTTGTAACGTCCAGCTGCATAAGGGTGACGGAGTCAGGGCGTTGCGAAGAACAAACAGCTGACGGAAAAAATGCTCTTATGCAAAGTACATTTTGCCATAGCCATGAGGCCACGGCATTTCTGAAGGACTCGGAAGCGCGTAAGAAACTTGATGGCTCTATGTAAATCTCGTTCCGTACAAAAACAACACACAGGCGTGTTACAAGACAACCGCCAGGTTCGATCAAGCAAACCCTGCACAGAATACTCAATATCGGGTGAAAGTACGGGCGCGAAGGGCGATGTCCCGAACCTACGAGTGCCGTCGCTTATCACGGGATGCGGCACCTGTCGTAAGTCTTCTGATGGTGCAATGCTGTCCTTCCTTGTCGTTCACCAGGAACCCATCCCCGGCTGAGAACCCCCTGAAGAACGAAGCAGCTTTATGTAACCCAACTCTGCAACCTGTCACGTGTTGTTTTGCATTCAGAGGATCCTTCCAAGACGGTTCGCGCCTGGTTCTAGGCCTCCGCGCACACCACCCATAATCCCCGCGCGGCCGTGCCAGGCAGACGGATGAGCAAAGCAACGACACAAACTAGTTGGGACCCAACCAGGAGCTGAGTTCCCAGCAGGATCCATCCAGGCGCCAGGGTGACGTCTGACATGCCATCCCTTGTTCCTGTCGGTCCTGCACGCTTGATCCCAGAGGGGGCCGAAGGCGGACCTCCGGATGCGGAGCGTATTGCTGACGGCCGAACACGCCAAGCCGCCTTGCAACCAGTCAAACCGCGACGCGTTGAAAACTTTGGCGCCCCCGTTGCCAAGATCGTCAAGACTACTGTACCCGGGCACAGCTTCCCCAGAGGCGCCGGCGCGTGTCACGACGTGCGCATGAAAACCCGAAGCATCGTCGTCGAGCTCATGTCTCAGCTCACAACAGCGTCCCTCCGCAGCTTAGCTGACTTCAGTGGCAGCATCATGCAATGGCAAGTGGTTTTTGCCGGTCCCCCCGCCCCGGTCCCCCCGCCCCGGTCCCCCCGCCCCGATCCCCCAGACACCACAGCCCAATGGGACGAGACGATGGACGCCGTCCCGAGGACCTCCATCAACGGTGCACCTCGCACGGCGCCCCAGGGGGCTCGAGGGCTGTCGTCAAGACAAGTCGAGCATAGAGGTAATCGTCTTGCGGCCTGCGGCCGGGAGAGAGATCCAAGGGATCGTCCGATGCTCCGATCCTGCGCGCGCGCCGCTGTCCCACCCGGTCCCACTTCGCCTCACACCTCCAGGGTTTGGGCCAATGCCCTACCCTGGTGTCCGTCACGTAGCACACAGCCCCCGGAGTTGAAAATGTTCACCAAACCAATCACACAACACCACTACGCTCAAATGTAGGCGAACTCGTTGTGTGATAGCGCGTTCGCCGCCCCCGCCCGCTCCCTGGCCTCCTCCGCCTCCCGCTCCCTGCGCGCCTCGTAGCCTGGGTCGTCCGTGGGCAGCTCCTGTCGGCATATGGGGCAGGAGTTGTTCTGCTGCAGCCAGGGCGCAAGGCACGCCACGTGGTAGCTGTGCTTGCACGGCAGCAGCTGCACCTCGTCGCCCACTTGCAGGGGCTCGGTGCACACCGGGCACACCGCGTCTCTGCGGTCCAGAGAGGGCGGCAGGGAGCAAGGCGGCCAGGCAGGCCGTGGGCGGAACCGGCCGGAGGGCCGGCACGGCGGTGAGGAACGCCGGGTACGGGAGTCGAGGCCGCAAGGGGGGCATGGAGACCCTGGGTGGATCCATGTGCTGGCAACGCTGCCCGCGGTGAGCCCACGGTGTGTCGTGCACACGTCACATGGGGAATGGGCGCCAATCCACGTCAAGCCCAGCCAGGTCGTTGATAATGCAGCGGTGAGTGTTCCGCACGGTGAGTGAGCGCTACACAGCGCCGTGGCAGCGCCCTCATCACACACCGGCTGCACGCTTCCCCCACGCTCCCTGCTCCGCCGCAGTCGCAGCCCATGCTATCCCACTCCGACTGACGATGGCAACCATGCGCGGGCCCGGCATCGAGACTGCTCCTCGACCGTGACAACACAGATGCAAGCAGCCTTCGCGCCAGACGCCAACCAGTCGTCGCACGAAGATCAGATCGCAGTCGCCCCAACCGCCGAAAGATAAGCTCAACAGATCTGCACTCAACAGACCTGCAGACAGCCGCCCTCTCGAGGCAACCCTACCCTGGACGACCCGCACCCACTCACCGGCCTAGCTGCCCGTCGAGCGCTGCCTCGTCCACCACAATCCGGGGCAGCGACGCCACCACCCGGCGCGAGGCCGGCGGCCGGGAGGGCTGATGTGCCCCGGCGCGCGCCTGGAGCGCCTCCAGCACCGCGTCCAGCTGCCGCCCGATAGCGTCAGTACCGCGATCGAGGGCGGTCAAGCCGTTGTACACGGCCTGCGAGGCCCATCCCGAGATTACAGGGCGGGAGGGTGCGGCAGAGGGAAAAAGGTGGCAAGCGAGTGGTGCGAAAATGCGCGACTCGGGCACAAAGCGCTTGTGTAGGGAGTGGATTGGCAGCGAAGGCGCCTGCCCGTCGTTCCCAATGGGACGTGCGGTCTGCCGCACGAGGGCCCCTCAACCAACATGACCCTGGAAAGGCCACCAGGGCTGCGGTATTCTGATTGACCCGCACGTAACAGGGCGCTGGACGGCCGTGATGGCACGAACTGGCGCGGCATCGAGCTGCGAGGTCCGCAATCCCACGGCGGAGGAAAGCTAGTTGACGTTCTGCATGGGGTAATGTGCAGACACCCGATTGGGCTCACTCAGGCGTACTGCTGTGGCCCCGCGGCTACCCGGACATCCCCCGGCGGGCGTCTTTATTGCGACCTCGTCAGCGCAGCAAAGCACAGCACAGCACGGGTCGCGGACCTGGATGCCCTGCAGGAGGGCCGCCTGCACGTTGGCCCGCCGCTGCAGCGGGTTAGAATCCTGGCCGGCAGTGCCGCCTCCGTCGCCACCGGCTTCGTTGGCCTGAGCTGCCGTTTCCGCGGCTGGGGCAGATGTGCTTGCGCTGCCGGCCCCCTCGATGCGGCGACGTCTCTGCTCGTCGTCCAAGATGGGCCCCGTGTCGTCAAAGTGCGCCTCACGACCCTGCACAGGGGCCAGGGCGGACGCCAGACTTTCATAGTTTGCCGCCAGTACGCAACCTGTCAGGTGCCTGTTAGTCTGTCGTACTGTCGTACTATGCCCTGCCAGGTGTACTGCCAGGCTCATGGCTTCATGCAGCATGTGCATAAGGGCATTACCCGAACGCCTCGTTGCAGGCCGACGAACAACTCCTCGATGGGGACGTTGGCCAGCGCTGCGGCAGCAGCAGCCTCCGTCGAGGCCGCGAAGGCAGCTGCCGGCACCTCCGGGTCGTTCTCTGCTAGGAAGCTGTCCACTTCAGTGAGACACTGCTGAACACGTGTCCGTTGGTCGGGGCGCACGCATCGGCCCTCGATCACGCGGAAGGCGTCGGCTGCTGCCTTCCACTGTGTGGGGTTGCTGTAGCGTGTCCGAAGGAGCACCATGGTCCGTGGTAGGAGGTCTAGCAGTCCCGAGAGCTTCTCGTCATTGTTAGGTGCCGTTGATGCGACTGCTGCTGCAAGCTCCTTGAGGCCCTTGGTAAATGTCGCCCTTTTCTCTAACAAAACGGAAATGTTTCGGCATTGTTCTTCCATTCCCAATAGAATTTAAAAGTGGTTGATGATGTAGTTTGAACAAGTTGGAATGTGGCACGTCAAGAGCTCGACACGCATGCAAGCTTCGTTCAGGGTCAACTGCGAGGAATGAAAGGGTCACTAGAGTCAGACAAAACAACAATTAAATGTTAGTCCCCACAATTATCTGATGCTAAGCGACTCGCGTAAGCACAACACTACATAACGCGAGGCACTTTCCAAAGGTTACGGCCATCACAGCCCGAACAATAGACAACAATTCTCGTACAATTCATATTCATCTGCATGGCTTGATTCATTAATGAGCATATCGCAACCTGCATAAACCGTACCACGGCTCCACGGGTCAGCCAAAACGGCGTACAAGCGCACGCGATCGTTCCAAAACGATATTGCACAACCAGCATTGTAAAACTGTCTAGTAAAAGGGTCATACCGTTCAAAAGCCCCTTCACACGTGCAACCATTCGGGCAAAGAACCACCTTATCCCGGAGATTCGTTCAAAGCTCGTCCCGAACGGGCGGCGGGGACCGCGGTTCCACCTCCTTAACGGCTGCTGGTGGCTCGGCGGACTCTTGCGGCCCATCCGCTGCCAGCCGACCCCAGAGATAAGCCGCCAGTGCCGCGGTGCTAGCCGTCACGTCCTCGGGCTCAACATGCTCGAGCGGCGAATGACTGACGCCGCCCCGGCAGCGCACGAACATCATCCCCATCTGCAGCGCGACAGTAGCAGAGCGGTGTTTGCCCAGCCGTGTGTGCCGGGCGTCGTGCCCGGAAGGTGCTAGCGCGCAGTTAACCTGGGCTGTTGCACCCAAACCCTGCTGCCCGCCTCTCGAGGCTGTGCGTTAACACCCAGTGTCAGCATCCAAACGACTTCTGTGCCCCCGGTGTGCCAAACACGCGACCGACCCGACACATACGCATGCACGCGCACACACATATGCCCGTACATGACATTGCAGTACATGACAATGCAGTACATGACAATGCAGTACATGACATTGCTGTAACGTTCAATCAATCATTCATTCATTCGTTCATTCATTCATTGCATTACGGTACATGCAAGAGGAGATTCGCAGAGTGAGGCCCCCGCAGCAGAGCACCGACGTCCACCAGTTTGCACGTTGCGGGCTGGAAGACAAGTAACCGCGCGCGCAGCTCGTCGGGTGAGTTACTGCGCTGCCCGGCGCGACAGGCCGCAACGTACCTTGGGAATCGTCTCGGCAATGGCCATCGCGTCGTGGCCGGCCCCGCTGACCAGCACGGGCACCGACCGCAGTCCCTGGAGCAGGTCGCCCCCGGGGCCCTGCCGCAGCTCCTCCTGGGTCAGGGCCGCCGACAGAAGGGGCTGCCGGGCGAGACAGGCACACACCCGCGGCGGACACCGGGGAAGCGGGGGCATGGATTGGGGAACCGATACGTGGCACAGGAGCGGGGGCTGGGCAGTTGGCACTCCATGTGCGGGAGCCCCACGGCCTGGTGGCGCGCGCTCGGATGGGAGCGGGTGGAGGGGAGCGCAGCCCTGGGCGGTGCGCTGGCGATGTCCAGATGAGAGTGGAGAAGGGAGGAGAGGGGAGGAGAGGAGCGGGGCGACCAGTGACGCCGTCGCGGCCCCCCTCCACACCCGGGCTGCACAAAGCCGCAAAACAGCCGGCAAAACATGATGCCCTTCCGATTCCCTGTCGCAGTAGTTAAGAGGGCATCATAACCGATGAGGCCCCCTTCCCTCCCTCTCTCCCGAGGGAGGTGCGCCACTCACCTCCGCCCTCTTGACGGCGGCGCTCATGCTCTCGAGGACCCATGGGTCGCTGAGCACCGCCGCGGCGTCGTGCTTGCGGTCCACCCTGCACGGCACGTCGCGGCGCCGGCAGATGGCCTCCACGGCCTGCAGCACCCGCGCCACCACCTCCTGCCGCGTTGGGTCGGTCTTGCTGCGCACGTCCACGCTGAAGCCGGTGTGCCCCGAGATGACGTTGGAGGCGCCGGGCCACACCTTGAGCTCCCCCACAGTACACACCAGGTTCTCCTCCTGTATCCGGAAGGGGAAAGGCCCGCGGGGGGGGGGGGAATTGACGGATGAGGGTACATGCTTTTGCGGTTTTGCTGTCTTGATTGACATGAGGGGGAGGAGGGGCCGGGAACGAAGCGCAGGAGCGCGGCGGCGCATTAGGAAGAGACTGGGCGGGTGGGCGCCATATCTGGCACACCGCAGTCCTGGCCAACAAACCCTGGACGGCCCGTCCATCACCACCACGACGACCGCCCGAGCTCCCCCTCCAACCGCCGATCGCACCCAACCCACCTCAGGCACGCCGCCCTCGCCCGCCGGCGCCGTACACAGCGCCTCGATCGCCACCACCATCTCCGCCGCCGCCGCCAGCGCGTCCCGCCTGCCCCGCATGGGCACCGTGCCCGCGTGTCCCTGCGTGCCGTTGACGGCCACCCACAGCCGCGTCTGGCCCGCGATGCCCGCCACCACCCCCAGCGGCAGCCCCCGCGCCTCCAGCACGGGGCCCTGTTCGATGTGCACCTCGACGTACTCTGAGATCAGCGCGGGGTCCAACGCCAGCGCCGCCACCGCCACCGCCGGGTCCGCCACGCCGCCCTCCTCTCTGAGGACTTGCTCAAGGGAGGCCCCCGAGGCGTCCCTGGAGGCGAGCATGTTGTACTGCAGCAGCGTGCCGGCCTGCACCCCAGAAACCAAGCGTAAAGGCCAGGCCAGGGAGTCCAACAGAGATTGGTGAGGGCGCGCCGCGCACGTGGTCCGACTCAGGTGTCCCAGCGCTGCATAGGACGGCCCCCCCGCGTTGCTCTCCCTTATGGATAACCAAGACAACCAAACTCCCCCTTTTTGTCAATAAGGACAGTGAAATCGCGAAACAATCACCGATTGTGTAGTAGCCAAACTCCCTCCCGGGGGCCTTCCGGCGACCCACCACCGCGCGGCTGCCCAGAAACGTGGACTGGAAGCGGACGCCCTCCTCGTCCGTGAAGGCCACCAGGTGCACGCCCCCACCCGTCAGCAGCATGGAGGCCAGCGTGGGCGGGATGGTGATGTCGCCGTCCTGCGGAGGGGCCAACCGGGAGGGAGCCGCGGGCACGTCAGGCGGGTGAACGCGGCCCGCCAGGGCCGGCACGGGCCCCGAAACCTGGCAGGGTGGTTCGATTCGTGCCGCCTTACGCACATTCGCGAGCAAGAGGCGGGCAGCTTTGGCCGGCGGCAACCTGCGGGCATATGCCCCTATGCCCCTATGCCCCTATGCCCCTATGCCCCTATGCCCCTATGCCCCTATGCCCCTATGCCCCTATGCCCCTATGCCCCTATGCCCCTATGCCCCTATGCCCCTATGCCCCTATGCCCCTATGCCCCTATGCCCCTATGCCCCTATGCCCCTATGCCCATCCTTCCCTCCGAACTCGCTCCACCGCGCTGCACGACGTGTCCGTGGAGCTGTGGGTAGTGTGCTGGCGATGGGAGGAGACAGGCGCTTACGTGGGCAAGAGACGGTCACAGGCACATACCGCACCTCGGCCTCGGCGGACTGCGGCGGCAGTCGGCTCTGCCAGCCCCGGTGCACCAGCTCCGCCAGCAGCATGCTCTTCACCGCCGCAAGGCCCACGATGATGCCCAGCGCACCGTCGTACCTGTACGGCACCAATCCCACAGTCGGCACACAGCGCACCACGACGATCGAAGGAGCAGAACCGCCCTTCCACACCTCCGAGAACCTTGTCCACCTCCGTTCGTTTCGGGTTAATTCCTCTTTGCAATTCAGCCTCCAAGAACCCCTGCCGCTCGCGTGCACTCGTACCCCTGGAACCAGTCCGGGACCACTTCACCCCACTCGAGAGGCAGAGAAACTTATAAATGTCGCGCGTCGCGTCGCCACACTCGCAATCGCCTTAGCTGCCTTCCTGCCGGACAAAGTGCATGTGGCAACCCATGGTTTCGATGTGCGCCTGTGGAGGGCTCAGGGATGCCGGCCTAGGCCCCTCCCTCCCGAGGAGCCGTGCCGAGCGGACGGACTGCCTTGCGGCTCGGCTCCACGGGAGGCGCGTGGGCCGGCATCCCCCAGCCTTCCCCGCCCTCCCTGACCGCCCCGCCCTCCCCACCCTCACCCCGCCCTCCCCGCCCTCCCCGCCCGCCCCACTCACGCTCCGCCGTCCAACACCGTGTCGTAGTGCGAGCCCAGCAGTACGTACGGTGCGCCCTCGCGGATCGACCGTATGCGGCCATGCACGTTGCCCACCGCGTCTATCCAGGACTCCATGCCGCAGTCCGCCATCCACAGCTTAATCTGAGGCCGCCGTACAGCCGTACACCACCGTCCCAAGTGGGGACACCCGGCGCGTGAGATCAGGTTACGGTGGGGCTACGGTGGGGCTACGGGTTCCGCGGGTTGCTGGCGGTGAATGCGCGCGCACGCAAGCGAGACGCGGCCGGCCAAGCGATCGGCCTCCCCTACACAACAGACAGGACATGCTCGCCGCGTTACGGCGGTACGGCGGTACGTACGGGTGCGCGGGTCCGCACCTGCTCGGCCGCGCGCCTGTGCGCGGGGGAGAAGAAGGTGCGGGCCAAGGAACCTTCCGTGTCGCTGATCTGCGGCGTCGGGTATAATGTAACCGTTACAAGGTGGACCCGTCGTCCCGATCGGGCGTCAGGTATGATGGGCCAAGACCGGGGCGTCTTGGTACGTGTGGTGAGACGTTTGCATTGATGAGTGGGTTCCCTAGGTGCCCTCCCCGGGGAGGAGGGAACCCAGGGAGGGGAGGGCCTTGTATAGAGCGTACCTGCCCGGGGACCGGGGATCGACAATGAGCCGGCAACTCGACCCCAGTTGACCAGGGCAGCAATACGGCGTTGCTCCGTAGGGGACGATGCAGCGGCATTGGGGCGGAAAGGTGCCCGTCTTGTAAAAAAAACATCGTCACGCGCGTGCGCTCAAAGTTTCAACCGCTGCTGTACTTCATGTGCCATGCTTGGGCCCAGCTGCGTCTGTCGTCGCCGCAGCCGCCTAGGGCTTGCGGGCTTCTATGAGGCGGATTACCCGGCCCACACATCACTTGCGTTGATGGACACACTTTTGTATGTCGGTACTACTAATCACACTCGCGACGCGGAAGAGCACTAGTCGGGGACGTGGACGGGACAGGGCGCGCTGTACGACTAATCGATGTGCGGTTGACGCACCGCCGCGAGCTGCTTCAGGTGCTTGTTTGGCTCGATGTGGAGGGCTCGACGCATAATGGGGTCCGGTTCGTGAGAAGCGCCTGCGACACGTGGCTGACGCTGTGAAACCAAGTATGTCGTGGAAACCGGCAGCTGGCATACACCTACCAATGGCGTACGAGGCGCAACACGCGGCCAAGACCAGAAAAATGCTCCTAGCCACCATCTTTAACTATCAAGTTGTGTGGGACACCTGGTCGCAAACGACCAAGGCTAGCTGAGCGCTGCGCTCCCGGCGGCCGTCAGCCAATGCGCAACAGGATTGAATTTTATCGATATAACTTAGCTAAATTGATCGCAAAGCTCTCCAAGACACGATCGCTGAGCACGGGGCACCTGTGCCCGGTACCGGCGACGTTGGGACGAACAAGCAGTACAAACACAAACAAGCGAACGAGGCAGATATTGTGTAACGATCCTGATGACCAAGACTGTCACGACACGAATTCATTCTTACAACGGCTAAGTCTTTCGCATGCGGTATCAGCCATCAATCTGAACTCGATAGATGTAGAATGCCATTGAGCCAAGGATGAACACAAAATCACATTGAAATTTTGAAACTTTTATTTGTGCATTTTACTTAACCCTCGTTTGCTTGGACGGAGCACCCTCGCCCTCCGGAACTCGCGCACATACGCCTGGCGTAAGGAGCTCCTTGCGCTTTGCACGAACATATTTTCGATTGTTGATTGAATAGTTGTCATTCGTCAGCTGGGCGCATGCAGCGCCCGTCCGCGCTCGCCAATGGGGATGACGGAGACCTCTCTCCGGGGTTCCCTACAAGCGCCCCCTACCACACCAAGGACACCCTCAGCCCAACCGCTGCCCCATGGGCGTCATCCTCCTCCCATGGCCTAACGCCTTCGACACACAGCCCCACCCGCAGCGCAGCTATGCCACCGCCGGTAGCATCGGACCCTGCAGCAGCCGTCTCCAGCGCCTTTTTCCCGCTACCGCGCCCCATCGGCGGCGGCGGCTTTACCGGGGCGACGGCGGGTGCCGTGGACAATACCTTTTCCCTCTCGCTGATGGGCGGCGCTGGCGGATGCATGCCTGCCCCAGGGGAAGCCGCCGCCGCCGTCGCGGCCGCGCACGCGGCGGCCGCGCCGCGGCGCGCGCCGGCGGCCGTCATCCAGGCGGCGCCGCGGATGCCCGAGGCCGCACGGCCCGCGCAGCCGGTGCAGCCCGCCCGCAAGCGCATCGCCACCGCGGAAGACCTGAAGCGCTTCCTGGACGGCCAAACCGTCAAGGACTTCATGGCCTTCATCTTGTCCATCAACGAAGCCGTCACGGGGAAGAAGTGCAACGACACGTCGTACACTCCATCCCCTGCTGTACAGCGCATGTGCGCCTTACTGTCGAATCTCGAGGCGCTGGTCGACGAGGTGCCGCCGGAGCAGCAAAGCCTTCGGTACGGCAACCCGGCCTTCCGTACATGGATGTTCAAGCTGTCGGAGCGCTCGCAGCAGCTGCTGGAGTCGGTGCTGTCGGAGGAGTCGCAGGCGGCGGTAGTGGAGCTGCTGCCGTACCTTCTGGACAGCTTCGGCAACGCGACTCGGATCGACTACGGCACCGGGCACGAGACGCAGTTCTGTGCGCTGTTGTATTGCCTGGCCAAGCTGGGCGTGTTCGGGGAAGGCGACCGGCAGGTGTGGGGCGGTGCGGTGTGGTTCGGTGCGGTGGGCGGGAGGGTTGGGGGCCTTGGTGTGCGAATGGGCGAAAGGGCGAGAACGGCCTAACGTGAGTGTGGGCTGTTGGGCCGGGCAGCATCCAGCGGCTTGACAGCGGTGGGCTGCCCGGCCGGGGCAGCCAGCTCCGGGTCAGAGCCAGCACTCCCACAGAGTCAGGTGCAGTCAGGAAGCGGACGGCAGAAACGTCTATGTGGAGGTGTGCACGTGTTTGAGCCCGTGCGGTTTCGGCGCGACGAAACGAGCCTTGGGATTGCGACGACAGACGCCGGCAGTCATCAGGCATAGACTCGTGTCTGCCTAGGCTGGCTGCGCCGCCGCGTCGCTGTCGTGCCGCCACGTGGACGGAACTGACCGCGCATACCTACCCCGATAGCGCGCGAGGTGACACGGCTGAGTTGTGCTCGGGAGCGCCGAGGCGGGGAGCTGCGGTCAAGCTCGCCCTCCCATGTGTACCCATAGCCCTGCCCTGCGCTGCCTTGCCCCGCCCCGCCCCGCCCCGCCTGCCCTCCGCGGTCAGGGCCTGGGGCTCGTGGTTTTCAAGCAGTACCTGGAGCTGATGCACAAGATACAGACCACGTACTGGTGGGGGAGGGAGCGTGGGAGGGGCGGGGAGCGTGTGGGCCATGCGGGGATGGCGGCCGGGCCTTGGGCGCGGCGTCGCGTGGGGCCGCGGGCGACGGCACGGCTGCCAGGTGATGGCTGGCGCGCAATGATGGCTGGCGCGGTCGCACGGGGGCGCGTCGTAAGAATTCGTGTTAACCGGCGGCCCGGCGCGGGTGCAGGTTGGAGCCCGCCGGCTCCCACGGCGTGTGGGGCCTGGACGACTACCAGTTCCTGCCCTTCATCTGGGGCTCCGCGCAGCTGGTCGCGCACCCCATGATCAAGCCCAAGTCCATACACAACGCCGACATCCTGGACGCCTACTCGCGTTCGTACCTCTACCTAAACTGCGTCAAGTTCGTGAAGCAGGTGGGGGTGCGGTTGGGTGGTTAGGTGGTTAGGTGGGGGGTGCAGGAAGGCGGCTAGTTAGTGTGGTGGAGGAAGTGGGCGTCAGGGGTTGAATTGAAAAAAGAAATAAACCCGAAGAACGAACCCGGGCACACCCAACATAACTCATTATACTTACGTGGTGCGGTACCTGCATAGCATTGGAAATACAGAGACCGCGCGCGGGCGCGTGGCGGCGCGGCCGCGCTGCCGCCGGTGCAGCAATAAGCAAAATGCAAACCCAACCCAACCCAACCCAAAGGACAGATACTTTACCGACCTGGGCGTCAGGGGTGCCGGAGGAAGACCCGGTCTGCGATGCTGTCAACGAAGGTTGATGGGGCGAAGGCAACTCTCGGAGCGCCCAGGCAGCCGAGCTGCGCACACACGGCAGCTGCGGGCACACAAGCTACAAGGGAAGCGCCGCAGCACTGTCAGGCGGTGCGGGTCATAGCAGTCTCCTTCCGGGTTCGCGCCACCCGTTGCCCGTTGCGCGTGGCTCTGGATGTGCGCTCGAGGACATGCGCGCTTCCTGGCGGGTCGCCTGCACAGTCCCGCAGGAGCTGTCATGGCTACCACCGTACGGATCTTGGTACGGCAATGGCTCCGTGCGTTTCCTGAACCCTCCCGCAGGTTAAGAAGGGGCCCCTGGGGGAGACGTCACCCATGCTCAACGACATCAGCTGCGTGCCCACGTGGGCCAAGGTGCGAAGGGTGGGTGGGGGAACGGAGAGGACATGCGCTTCCAAGGGGAAGGGCATGGGGCAACGACGATCCGTCACAAGGTAGGTATGCAGCACGTGCAGCTGTCCATGGGAGGATCCAAATGGCGGCGCAGCCATGCAGAGATGGGCTTCTAGCGTTCTTGCGGTGTCGGGGGCGCCTCAGCTCCGCACATGCGGGCATGGGGTTGTTGTGCGCTTTCTGTTTCAGTGTGAATGCGCGCCCTGCCGGTACGTGGTGAAATCCAGAGATCCGAGGTCCTGAGGGTACCGTACCTCATCTGTCACCTCTGTCCGCGCCTGTGAAGTGCGAAGTGCTCGGCACCGGATCTTCAGAAAGGCCCATGGCAGACCCCACCGAGCGACTTCGCGGCGACCTGGCCACTGTGTGGAGTTGAAGGGCTGGGAATGCAGGAATGCGCTCAAATTGCTGATGGGTTCGGACTGGAGGCCCGCACGCAGCACGCGATGGCCGATGGGCGACGGGAAGACCCAACGCCTGTGTCCTGCTGTGTATCACTGCTGTGCACCGCTGTCACGAGCCTGAATCCGCCCTTCACCCTCCTCCGTGCCCACGCAGGTGAACAGCGGCATGATCAAGATGTACCAGGTGGAGGTGCTGTCCAAGTTTCCCATCATGCAGCACTTCATGTTCGGGAGCCTGCTGCCCTTTGAGTAGGGAGCTGGGTCACGACAACTGGGGAAGGGACAACGATGGGCACGCCTTGTCAGGGTTGACGCGGAGCGGACTGGGGCATAACATCGTCATCAGTGGCATCAGTGGCACATCGGAGCGCCCTGGTGAAGGCGCTGCACTTCAGAAGTTGATATGCTGGCTGTGATCTCTGACTCTTGTCGAAAGCTTTTGTTCGGAACCGCCGGGTGGCCCACTGCCTAGGAACACATGAAATGGCAAATCTTTTGGCATTGTTTCACAGGTTGGAAGCTGCTGTAGGACGAGTGAGTGCACTGCGTGGCGGACGATTGCGGAAACCCGGGGTTGTGAACTGTGACGCTTACTGCAGCCGACTGGAGTGGTGGAAAATGACATCGAGGTGCGATGTGCTACTGTCAAGGTTCGGGACATATGTTGCTGTAGATGCAGACCATCGAAACCTTTTCGACAAGTTTGCGACACGCTGCCCATCGAATCGCGGTTTTTGTGTCGCCGTTAGCTGGTGACGTATTTTGAGGCAGGCATAAGAGATAGCACATTGTGTAAGGGACTGCATGCGACTTAATCCACAGACCCTGCAGTTGGACCTGTGGGGCTGGTCTTGTGGTCTGCTGGGGGCATTTATCATCAGTGAAAGCTTTTACCTCTTATGGTTTATAACGCTTTCAATGGGTGTCAAGCGCGTCGAGGTGTTGCAAAATGATTTATAGCCCTGGAAACGCGTTGACTCCCTCTGCGTCATATTACAGTACAACAAAGTGGCCAGTGCAGGAACCAAATACATGAATGCAGCTACACATAATATTGTTTAAATTTTTTCACTAGCGCGCTGTTGACCTGCTGTGCACTTACTCAACAAAGACTCCTGCCCCGCCCTAGTTGCGCACGCGCCACGCGGGCTCCGAATTTCTTCCGCTGGGTCGTGGTGGGTCGTGTCAACTCAAGTGAAGTTACCTATGACAATACGGAACCCCGAAAGTTTGGGTGGTGTGGAGTATGCGAAGCCCGGATACGTACTGTGACGCCATCTATTCGACCGCTTACAGAGAACGTCTGTGCCCAGATGTGGTGCTTAAGGCATTTGGAAAGGCTTATCCCTCGCACCGAGTTATTCTAGCGTCACAGAGCGCGTACTTCGCCACGCTCCTGCGATGGGTCGTCTGGGGAACCATAGGCGCCGCAGCTCCTGACCAGTGGCCTACTCTTCCATGTCACGAGCTGGTGCTGGGCGAGGATGTGACGCAGCGAGGTGTGTGTTCCTGCCAACGTGGCACTATCCTGGGTGCAGCCGTCCGGGCGACTGTTCGCCGACGGCCGCCGCCTGCCCGTGTCCTAGCCCTAGTCCTTATAGCCTTACTTCGGGACGATGGACGCAAGTACACTCATGGGCGGCTCCCTGAAGCTGTCAAGCAACGCAAGCACACCGGCCTGCGAAAGACGCAGTTCCGGCGTCTTAGCCCTGGATGGCTCGCAACTGGGCCTGGCGGAACACATGCAGGATTGGACCTCCAAATCCTACCAGACTGCGGTGGTGTCGCGCCGTCAGTCCCGCCCTCATCTCGACATGCCAGCCCGGTCCAAACACCAGCAGCCACCCCCAGCGTAACCCTGAAACCTGCCTCCCTGACCAACTACCCGTGCCCCAGGCTTCGAGTGGATCCTCGAGTACTTCTACGCCTCGCCGCATGTCGCCATCACCAGCGACAACGCCTTCGACGTGCTGGCGGCGGCGCACTACCTGGGCGTCACCGCGGTTCAGTCGGCCTGTGTGGAGTTCCTGGCGCAGGTGCGCCGATCTGGGTCCGCGACGCAAGTCCCTGCTGCCCTGCTCCCCGTGGAGCGCGCCTCCTCGGAGGGGGCCCGTGTCCCCGGATGCCCGAGAGTGCAAAGGCTGGGAGGGGGGACAGCTGCCTGGCTGGCAACCGTAACGGCCCAGCGCCAGGGCAGTGTCGCAGCTGGGAAGCGGATGTCGAAGCTCTCGGCAGCGCGGCCGGAGGTGCTCGGCGATCTTGCGTGGGCAGTGAGCGCGGATGCAGCCCAAGCAAGCGTACGCGCGAGTGCCGACACCGCATGACCAAGTTTACATGTTCGCATGGCATTCTCCCGCTGTTTCCTTTGTGTCTCCGTCTGTCAATCGATACGTCTGTCTTGCGCTTCTGTTCATCCATATATCTACCTGCATGTATCTCTATTTAACCTGTTTTATGGTCTGCCTGCCTGTCTGTTGGCCTATCTGTCCGTCTGTCTGTCCATGTGTCTATCTGTCCGGCTGTCTGTCGCAGCACTTGGAGCCCCACAACCTGGCCGCCTGCCTGCTGTGGGCGACGCGCGCCGACCACGGCGAGGCGTCCGAGATGCTGGCCGCCTCCTGCTGCCGGCTGCTGGCCCTGCAGCTGCCCAGCAACCTGACCGCCTGGGCGCCCGCGCTCCCCCACATAGAGCCGCGGACCCTGCTGGACATCATGTCCGCGGACCACCTGGCAGTCACCACCGAGCACGACAGGTACGTCCTGGTCAAAGAGGTGGCCAACATAATATGCGCTGCGGCAGCGGCGGCGGCGCCGCCGCCGCCTGACGGCACCGACAGCGTCGTCGCCGGCCTGGAGGAAACGTGCTGTACCGCAGTACACGGGACGAGCGGCGAGGGCGTCGACAACGCGGGTGCGGCCGCCCGCGCCCCACATCACAGCCAGGCGCGTGGAGTCGGAGTCGGTGTCCGGGGTGCCGCGCGAGTTGGCAGCGGCGCTGGGGCCGCGGCCGCGGGGGCGCTCGAGGTGCAGCGGATGCTCAGTTCGGCGTTGCGGCTGACCGCACGAGGAGGAGAGGATCTCTCGAGGCGGATGCAGTTAGGCCGCGCCAGCTCACCCCCTGGGCTGTCCTGCCCGGAGCCGCTAGCGCCCGCGACTGCCGACGACGCCGCAGCGGCGGCAGGCACTGCCGACGACGCGCCAGGCGGCGGCGGCGCCGCCGCCGCCAGCGCCGCGCGGTCGCGCCTGCGGCCGTGGTCTTCGACTGACCTGCGGTCGAGGTACGCGTCCGCGGCGGGCGAGCTGCGCTGCTGCGCGGATGGCGCCGCTGCGGGCCTGACGTGCAGCGGCAGTCCGGCAGCGAGCGCGACGGAGCTGTCGACAGCGGACAGCGCCTGCGCGGACGCGTCCAGTGTGCTGACCAGCAGCCAGGCGTCCAGTCGCAGTGCGTTTGCGCTGTTTGAGCCCGCAGGCGGCGGAGGCGGAGGCGGGGGCGGGGCCTGGGCCGGCGGCGGAACAGCCGAGAGCGTGGAAGGGACCGGAGGACCGGCAGGCGGTGCGGTGGCCAACATGACAGCGATGCCCGTGTTGCAGGATGGTGCAGCCGAGGATGAGGGGCCTGCGTCCAGGACGGACTCTCCGGTGTCGGTCGCGGCTGTGGCTGCTGCTGCGGCGGCGGCGGCGGCGGCAACTGCGCGGCTGCTGCTGCACGAGGCGGTGCGGTACGAGCACCTGACGGTGCTGCAGCTGATGGCGGTGAAGCGCGAGGGGCTGGTGGCGGCGGACGTACTCCATGAGGCGCTGTGGCAGCGCACCCGCCTGGACTGCGAGGTCCATGCGCGGGGGACCAACCGGCCGCGCGGCCCATCCGCCACACACGCCGGCGAGCACATCGCCGGACCTTCGAAGCCGCAGGAGCTGGGCGAGGGCGACAAAGACGGCGACGGCGACGGCACCCTGCGCGGCGGCGCCCACGCGGCGGCGGGGTCCGCGACGGCGGCGCTGCTGGAGGCCTTGTTGGGAACCGCCAACGCCGAGGACGGGGCTACCACGGGTCAGCTTCGGCCGCTGCAGCAGCAACAGGTGGGCCGGGCGCTGGCGCGGGAGCCCGGGTTCCGGCCGTTCCGGGTGTGCTGGCGCCTGCGGTGCGGCGCACTGAAGAAGCTGGCGGGCAAGGAGCTGCTCAAGTCGGACTTGTACGAGCACGCGGGCGCGCTGTGGCAGCTGCGCCTCTGCTGCAGCAACGAAGCGGGTCGCACCCACCTGGGCCTGTACGTGGGTCGCCATCTGGTGACTGCTGCGGCTGCTGCTGCTGGGCGGGTCGCCTGGGGTCCTGGCGCGCCAGCTGACGGCCTCGCCTCACCAGCACGGCAGCAGCAACAGCCGGAGGCCGCAGCGAATCCCGGCGCAGACGCCGGGGGGGGGCACGCGCAGCAGCAGCGACAGCAGCGGCACCACCATCACCACCACCATCGTCAGCCCCGCCAGCGCCCCCCGCAGCAGCAGCAGCAACCAGGCCCCCAGCAGCCGCGAGAGCAGCCCACGGCCGTGCCCGCCCCGTTCCTCGCCTTCACGGACCACAGTGCCCTGCTGCGGGGTCGCTGCCGGGTGTCCGTGTTCCAGTCCGACAACACGGCGCTGCAGGGCCGGCTGTGCCTGGCGGATACGGGCGATTTCTGCGCGGACTTCGCGGCGGGCGGCTACTTCGGGCAGGGTCAGCTGGTTGCGAGGGCCGACCTGGCGCAGCTGCGGGACGAGCAGGAGGTCCTCGTATTCATGGTGCTGCATGTCCTGGCGGGCTAGGACTAGCAAGCCGTATTCGCGTGTTGAGACCCAGACCCAGAGAGGCAGCTGGCGAAACATGGGTCAGTAGAATGAGAAATGCATGCTCACGCCGAAGGGCTGTTGGCCCTGCAGCTGGAGTGGGTGCGTAGGAGTGAGTATGGGCCGCACCAGCATTCGCGGTGCGGGCCGGCCAGGGGAGTGCCGTGAAGGGAGGGTACTGCGGGAGTTCCCGGTGCCGTTTCGCGGGGTTTCGCGCGGGCGTCCCCTCCCTGCAGGTGCACGCCCCGCCACGGATCTGTTTGTTGTGCAGCGAGAGAGCATGGCGGCCGTGGAGGACCATTCATGGGGTGTGCGGAGTTAGCGCATTTGAGCGACTGGGAGGCCGACTCGCCTCATGGCACGGCGGGCGCCAGTTGCTTTCAGCGAAGGAGGGAGGGAGGGATTCCTCGAAGCTTGCCTTCCTGAGTGTCTCGCGTCGCTGGAATGCTGCTGGCGGCAGCCTCCGACGGTGTCGCGTGTGTTGTGGTGCCTGGCTGGCTGAGCGCGGAAGGCTGCTGCTGTTGTGGGGCGCATTGTCAGCGTGGTGGTGGTGCGATTACGAGGTTCCGGATTCTGGGCGGCGGGGGTGGGGGTTCGTTGAATGGATGGATCGGTAGCGGACGAAAGATTATTCTTCGTGCGATTTGTTTGCTCGTCAGGTTTGCGCGATTTGGTCGCCAGGGTTGCGTGTTGTAAATGTGAAGCAGAAGAAAGTACAAGCCGATGTCGATTCTTACCAGATTCCAGGGGGAAGCCGACGGTTGTGGAGCTGCTGTAATTTTACCAATTTCGCTGAGAGGCCGTATGGGGAGTATGCGAAGATTTGCCGGGTGCGCAGACGAGATGTACCATGTTAACCGCTGGAGTGCATGTCCATGCGCTGTGTGGCCCCCGTAGTAGGAAGAACCCCCATAAACGGCAGGTGGAAGAGATTGAGATTGCGCGCCCTGCCGCACTTGCTCCACGTTGTACCTGGTGTTTTTGAGTTTGTACGGTAGTCTTACGTCGGAGAGTGGAGAGCGGAAGAGCCGAGAGACCTGTCGAAGCGGCGCGCCTTCGATGCGGCATTGGTGCAGCGCACCGAATGCACGCGTCCACGGTGCGTTTGTCCGTACAACGATCTGTTGTCGGCGGGTTAGTTGTGGTGGGTACGAGAGCGGCTCGCCGTATGCACAACCACGCATGCACCGTGGCAGAGCTGCGTGTAGGCCGCTCTCACATCGAGACCGCCTTTGCACGGCTTAACACATAGGATGCGCTCTTCATTGTATTACGGACCATCCCGAAGGAAAGTGCCACCGGCACACTCGGCGCCCGCACCATTGCGCGTGCGCGCATTACTTATCCACACCTCACTCAAATACTTGAGTACCGCCCGCGTTTTGTACCACAGATGACTCACTCGCTCACGTGGGACGTTCCCTAACCCCGACCCGACACCCAGGCACGCCTGCGGCTTGCGACCACATGCCGTCCCAATCCATTTCCGTGTACGGGCAACGGCGTCCCCGCAACGGCGGGTCGTTGCTATCCACGCATGACCGCCCCATGGGGTCGAGGCGACAATGTGACGATGAGGCCACACTGCGGGCCCCGGCCGGTCGGGG
This sequence comes from Eudorina sp. 2006-703-Eu-15, assembly GCA_003117195.1. Lineage (NCBI taxonomy): Eukaryota > Viridiplantae > Chlorophyta > Chlorophyceae > Chlamydomonadales > Volvocaceae > Eudorina > Eudorina sp. 2006-703-Eu-15. Next base: position 410,992 of record BDSI01000012.1, read on the forward strand.
GCCCCGGCTCATTCGGGGCTGGAGCTAACGGAGAGTTCCTCCGAGTTGAGTCGAGCGCATTGCGCTTTGGTTGCATGTGGGTTGGTGTCAGGAGTTGAAAGGTCAAGCCGTGGTGGGGGTGATGTGTGGTTCCGAGGTGTGTGCGATATGCAACGACGTACTGGCGGCGCCGCACAACAAATGCTGCGAAATGAAGGTGAAAAAGAGAGAATGTGGTGGTCATAATGATTTATTGGTGGTGGTGATGGTGGTGCGGCTGCTGCTGCTGATGCCGACACAATCGGCTGAGCGCGTGCCGGCGGCTTGCGCGCACTCCGCAACGCATTCGACGGCACTGCGGACGAACACTGCGCTGTAAACTCTGCCCCACGTACAATGCCCCCATGCCTTACCCCGCCCATTGTAACATAACCTAAACTCAGATCGGCGATCGCGCAACACCGTACACCCGCGGTACACTCGCACTCGCCCGCTCCCTTCTCAGCAGCCCCGCCCAGCTGTTGCACACGCTCCTGGAGCACGGCCCGCTGCCGACCCCAGCCTCGGCCCAGCCCCAGCCCCCCCGTCAAGACGCTCCTGAGCTAGTGAAGTCTCCCCACTCATCCGCGTCGTCTGCTGCGCCCGGGGCCGGGGCAGCGGCGGCACCCGACCTCGACGGGGCGTCGGGCCCCGCCGCCGTTGCCGGCGGAGCACTGGCGGCGGCGGCCACGGGTCGCTGGGAAGGAGGCGGCGGCGCCAGTTTCAGCGCCCCCACTCCCTGAGCTGCGGCGTCCGCGGCTTTACTCCCGCTCGGGCCCGCGTCGCTTGCGGCGGCTGCTTCGCTATCCTGACGCTTCTGTGATGGACCCAGGCGGTGTCCGTTCGTCCGTCCGTCCGTTCGTGGATGCATCGGTCCATTATGCATGGCCACCGCCCGTGTGGGTCCGGCCGGTGATGGGCCATGCGGGGGAGGGGCGGAGGGAAGGGAGCGCGGGAGGCCATATGCCGTCAAGGGTAAAACGTGAACCATCGGCCGGCCCTCCGTGCCGCATGCGGCCTATCCTATAAATACACCAAAGGGCATTCACGGCAGGGGTCGCTGCCGCAGGTCGGGGATTTGGGGCTGGGCCGGGCTAGGCGAATCATTAAGGGGTGAATCCTACCGTAAGCCCTGCCTTCAACGGGAGGACGATATTCTCTTTGAGGCTATAATCGCGCTGCGAGCCACCTTCGCCGTTCTCCTGCCGCTCGAAGTCCGCCTTCATGGCCTCCGCCTCCTGCTTGCGCTTCAGGTACTTGCGGTACTCGTCCAGACCCGTCGTGAAGCCCGACGCGTCGCCGCGCTCCCTGCGGCGCGGCCAGGCAAACCGGGCCATCCCCACAGAGCGGTGGCGTCAATACCCGGAACCGTGTCAGCATGCCGCCGCCGCCGTCGCAGCAGCGGCAGGTGCGGTGCCTCAGTGGCCGCCGCAGTCGCCGTGCAGCGGACGCCACAACGGCAGCGCGGAGGCGGCACAGGGAAGGCTGACCCGACGCAGGTGACCGCCACATCTAAGGCCATCCGCGAATGCGCTTCAGCCAACATCCCGCATGTCAAGGACCAACCGACCAGCGCGCCAGCGCGCAAGCGAAGGTGCGGAGACGCGGGGACCACGCAACGCACCTGAATCCCAACCCGATGAAGGCGTGCTTCCCAGTTTCCTTATCCACGACTCGCAGCACGAAATATCGGCTGCTGTCCACGACGGGCTCCACGGCCTGTCGCGGGGCACAAAACAGGGGATGTTGGTGCCGGTGGTAGATAGACGGTTTGGTGCCCACGGGTTTCGCACACATCAGACACGAAGGTATGCGCTTGTCCTTGAGACACAGATCTCAACAGGAAATCCGCATCAGCGTCTGTGGCGCCGGTGCGCAGAGCGACAGGGTCCATGAGGGCACGCTCCGGGGAGGGGTGGGAACCCTTTCACCCAAGCGTTTATGGCACATACCGTTGTCAAGGGCGTCCCGTCGTTTGGAAGCGGGCACTCTGCGAAAAGCTCCGCTGCGTTGCGTTTCGGTAGCCACATGCAAGGGGGTACGCAGGTAAGGAAGCGATCGTTACAAGGGGGACCAGCAATAAAGCTGCTCGCCCGCCGTTAGACCGGTATGTTACAGTTGTGCGTACGGGGTCTGCCCGGCTGTCCCGTAATGGAGCGATTCGCACCACATACCTGTTTCTTGATCGCTCAGCCGCACTGTCATATCATCGCCGGCTGCGACCAGCTCAACCTTAAGAGCCTACAGTAGAAACGGTATTCTGTAGAATGGCAACCCGCAAAGGGTGACCAACAATTGAGGGCTATTTTGCAATGTTCTTCACCTTGAACCACTTGTCGACGTCCCATTTGTCTGCTCTGTGTCCAGCCGAGCCAGCTGGCGGAATAGGAACATACACGTATCCCTCCCTGCAACTCCATTGAACTAGCTCGGCACCGGGTTCGGCATCGGATGGTAAAGATACTTTGGCAAGACGTGACTTAGAAGCCATCTCGTGCTGGTCCAACTACTCACAACAGCACAGCGAGCCTACGGTTCCTGCGATTTGCAGACATGAATAATAATTCTACAGACTTATTACATCATCGGAATGGTTTCGCAACAAGGTAGCAGACGCCCGTGTACGGCGTGCCGCTTCCGTGCTTACGACGATCACACCTTCATGACCTTGACGGATCAGTCTAACCCCAGGTTCCGCTTAGTGGCACTATGCAGTCGCCGAAAAATTCCATGATAGTATTCCGGAAGTCTCGGAAGCCACAATAGCCACATGCTTGGCAACCGCCCGATAGACAGTTTTGGACTGCGCTGACTGGGCCAAGAAACGTGTGCCCCAGGTAGCCTCGTTCGATGACTTCATAGATTTCAAACGTGAATGATAACGTGCAGGTTGGGATCTGGCGCTGCCTGCCGCTTCCCGCCGCTGAGTATCACAGGGTGCCATGCTTGCGCACCTCATCGTGCAAGGGTCATTCCGGGACGAACATAACTTCATTCGACCTTGACAAGCAGCAAACCGAGCAGCCTATGTCAGTCACGCCTTAGTGCGTAGTCCAGCGCATCCTTCCCTTCGCAACAAAAGAAGCCGCCCGAGAGCCGAACGCAGGCCCATGAAGCTGAGAGCTGCTTCCCACAGCTTCCCATGCAGTTTGTCCGCCGCCCTCCCACCTTCAGTTCTCGAACGCACGGACGGACTCGAGGCGACCAGACAAACCATGCGGTCCCTACCGCACCGCACAAGGAGATAGATCCGCACTGCACACGCCTGTGACGCGACCCCCACGGCCTACGCTACGGACAAGGCGCAGGCCGCTTCATCCCCCTCCCTCACCCTCCTAGACGATGCGTGGTACCCCAGTAGTCACACTTCCGCCCGTGTTGGGTACCCTAACCCACCCCAGGAGAGCCAACCCAGCCCCACCCCGCCGTATAGACCACCACAATCGAATACCCACGACCGGTCAGGAAAGTTACCACACACCTCAACGCCCAGGAAGCCGCTGCACTCCTCGACTTCCCAAGCCGCATTGTGCAGCGCATCTTTCACGATTCGGGCCCTTCAAGCGCCCGCCTCAGCACTAAATGCCTTCCCTTTCCGCTTGTGCGCTTCCCAAATAGAGCCACTTGCAGGTCATTCTGCCCATCATGGCGGCCATCCGTGCCCCCCTTCCAGGTCCACCACACACCACCACGCTTCTCATTGTTTACATCCTACCGCCGTGCTTTGCTGAGGCACGCACGTCGCGCACGTCACGTCCCCAGTGCTCTCGGAGCCACCCCGGAGCTGACGACCGTGCTACTACTCATACTACTCCCTGCTCTACTGAGCCACGCACTGAGCCGATGGCCACGGCGCACAGCTGGACACGGTCGCTTATCAGCAGCGGCAGCGTCACGCACAGGCGCCCTCATCATCACCGGCAGGTTAGTCATAGCCCTAGCGCTGCTGCTGGTGCAACGGGCGGAAGCTGCACACGCAGGCGGGGCGCGAGTGTGGGTGTGGGTGCCCGCGGTCCTCCCTTGCCCCACCCCCCACGACTTCCGCTGGTGGCGTACACCAGCGGCGGGCGCTCACCACAGCCTGCCGCTGCCGCCGCTGGTCCCGGGCGCGAAGGCGCGCACTGGTCAGGTTTCGCCCTTGCGCTGCGCCGCCCCTCCGCCCCTCCTCCCCTCCGCCCGCCGCCGCCCCTCCCGCCGCCGCTGCTGGTGCTGCCGGCGCCGCCGACGCCGCCAAAACTGACCTTGACAACCCGCACCAGTGTTTTCCGCACGCGGTCACTCACGCGCCGTAAGTCGGGGACCTTGAAGCTGTCGTACTTGTCGGCAGGCACACAGTAATTGAGGAAGTACTTCGGCTGGTCCGGCAGGCACTGTAGGTGCTGCTCCAGCAGCTCCTCGTCGACTGCGCTGCGGCTGTCGGCGACTGTGAACTGCAACAGATTGTCTGGAAAGATGCAGGCGTCGATGACGGGGTGCCCTGTTCCGGCGGGCTGCAGGTAGGAAGGCGCTGAGGACGCCTTCGCTGTGCTGCAGAAGTCGCTGATGTCCTTACCCGCGCCGGCTGGGAAGAGCACCGGTTGCCCGTAGCTCGGCAGCTGCAGCTGCAGCGGCAGGCCTGCTGCGGCGCCACCAGCCCCGCCAGCCGCGGCGGCGGCATCCTTCTCGAGCGCCGCCTGTTTCGCCTGCAACATTTCCCGCAGCTCGCGTGGGCGACCCAGCGCCGCTTTTGCAGCAGTGAAAGCGGCGCTGGGTCGCCCACGCGAGCTGCGGGAAATGCCGCAGGGCACATCCAAGAACTTGTACTCGAAGCAACCACCGTCAAGCAGCGCCTTGTGTGCCTCAACCTCAAAGATCTGCCCACGCACGCTGTCAGTGCTGTTTGACGGGCCAGCCAGCTCGGCCAGCATCAGCGCCGAAATGCTGTTGCTTTTGACCTCTTTGAGGAATAGATTCGCGATTGTGCTGGTGGCAAACTTTGGTACGCTCTTGCGGAAGGTGCTGCGGTCGCCATCCTGGTGGATGACGTGGTGGGTGGCCTCTGAGCCGGCATCGTACAGCCCGCCAATGGCTCGGTTCACCTGCAACAGCAGCACAGGCAGAGCGGTCGCAAACATCGCATGCATGCTGGGCGGAGAACAGCGTTTTGCACCTGGGAACAGCGTTTTGCATCCCGCCCTCAGCGTAATCCCGCCCTCAACATAACCCCCCGACCAACCGCACCTGCTCAATGTTTGTCTTCTTGATCGCCGCAAGGGCGATGTTTCCGTCCTTTGAGTCATCACTGCGGCGGGCAGGGTCCTCCAGCACCAGCCGCGGCACGCCACCATACCACTCCTTGTAGTTGCGCTCGGCGCGCTGTAGGGAGAGCTGCCGTATGCACGGCACACATCATGGCATGACAACGATCCATGGCGCCGAAGGTGAGAGATCACACAATGTTTTTACGCAACCTATAACAACACCAGCACCACCCAACGCTGCGACCCCGTCCCTCCGCTCCCCACCCCAGAAATTCCCGAACCACCTTGTCCTGGTACAGGTGCTGCCAGCACATCTTCATCTCTGGCCAGGTCCACAGGGGCATCGTCAGCTGGATGTGGCTGTCGCCCTTGAGCCACTCCTGCGTGCAGGTTGCGACATGACAGAGGACGGGAGGGAGTCCAGCTCTTGAAAATCATGCTCGACCAACAAGAGGCTGGCGTGGCATTCGACTACCACCGTACTGCCTTCATCACCAGATGGGGGAAGCTGCTAATCGCCTGCAATTGATGCATGCCAGCACTCACCTTGTAGACACTGCGCTGGGGGGAGCACACCATGACTGTGCGCGCGTACACCCACTGCGGCAGCATTCCATCAACGAAGTACCTAGCAAGAAGGGGAGGGGCATGGCGTTATGCACAGAAGTGATGAGGCACACATGGGCAATCGACGAGAAGAATGCGCACAGCTACCGCTCGCTTCCTCGTCCCTTGCCCACCATGTCGAGGGCAGCTTCAGCTCTTCTGCGAAAGAGTTGCTGTCGCCCCGGTATGCCACCCCGTCCTTGAACAGAACGCGGCCCGCCCCCTTCTTGAAGCTCTGCCACACGATCACTGGCGGCTCTGCCTCCTGTAGCAGCTCGAACATGGCGTACCAGATCCACCACGACTTGCCCGTGCCAGGCACGCCTGTCAGCAGCCACGCCTGCCCGCTCTTCATGCGGTGGAGCAGCTTGGCGTAAAAGTCGCGCACAAGCAGCGTACTCCGCTTCTCCTCAGTGTCGTCCGGGAAGATCACGTCTGGGCCGAGCGATAGAAGCGACATGTCGCCGCCGACGGGTTCGAGCTTGGCGGTCCGCAGTGCACAGATGAAGGCGGTCATGGCCGTGTCCTCGTTGAACCGTGCCGCCGCACCTGCACATATGGGGCAAGACGAATGGACACACGGGGCGTGCTGTCAGGGCGTTTTCATACTAAATTGAAATGCACAACAACCGTTGCCTGGGGAGCGCCGCTGGCCGGAGTCGCTGCGATCGCAGTTGGGTTGGCGCGAACTCGCAGGGCGGCTGGCAGAGGCTCTTGCTCAGAGTTGTGCAACTCGGTCGGAGGGTCTAGGCGAACACAACTGGCATCAGCACGCGGTCGCAAGGGGTCCCTAGCCTGTGAAGCGCAGAAAGGGACAACGAACAACGCAACTTGCCACCGTCGAACTGCGATGCAGGGAGGGCTCCCCCAGCTCCCCCCAGGTTGGAAACCCAACGGGTGGGGCCGAGGCGCAGCACACTGTCGCCCAGAAGCTCTACTGCAACCTATACATGTTGCAGCATCGTTAAGCTAAAAGGACTTCGTCGCAGGGCGGAGTCGCCGTGCGACGTCCAGACTCGATTTACAGACAACGACCGAAACCTAGAAGTGTTTCGGGCGTATAACGGTTGTAGTCCAACAGACACCAACAGACCGACACTAACATCGGAAAGCCAATGTACGATCCCGCGGCCACTCTGCGACCCACAATGGAGGTACCGTACTAGCTGTTCGTCTCGCTGCACCGGGCTCCGGCCGCATCGTACCGCACCGCACCGCGCCTGTAGGGCTGTAGGTGTCATGGATGGCGGCCCCGGCCAGTGACCGTCTATCCCCTGGGCCCGCACCACCGTGTCCGATCCATACCTGGGCATCTGCTGCACAGAACTGTTGGATGGCTCGTGGTAGGGCCGGATGAAGTAGGCGTAGGTGGTCACTGGGAGGAGGGGGGGGAGAAGGGCAAGGGGGCAGGAGGGTGCCGCAGGTGGGGGCGAGGACCGATACACAGCCGCCCTGGCACGCACGGGCACGGGCACGGGCCCGGTACTCAAACGCCGTCCAGTCCCCCGCCCCTCCCGCCTTGTCTCCTGCACGCCGGCCACGGCTTCCGCGGGCTGCTGCTGGGGCGGAGCATGTCAGCCAACGGCGCCGGGTTGGGGTTGGGGTTGAACCTCGCGCAGCTGTACGGCGCTGGAGTGCTGGTTGGGGACTCGGAATCTTCGGGCGGCTCGTCGGGCTGTGAACTGGTGCGCGTGTCACTGTGCGGCAGCAGCGGCTGCGGCTGCGGCGGAATCGGCGGCAGTGGCGGCGGTGGCATCGGCGGCGGCGGCTGCAGTGGCGGCAGCGGACTGCACGGCGGTGCCGGGGCCCTGCAGAGCCACGGCGGCGGTGGCCGCCTGCACGGCAACGGTGCCAACGGTACCATCGGTATTCCGGCGGGGTTGCAGGCGGCGGCGGGGCGGGGGCGGCCCGTTCTACGGCGCCGGCGCCGGTCTGTACGGCAATGACCTGTACGGCGGCGGCCTCCTGATGAGGAGCGCCTCGGACCGCGCGTCCCGGTCCCAGCGCGAGCGGCTCAAGGCACTGCTGTTGGAGCGACGAATGCGGAAGATGGGAGTGGGCAGCCGGATGGGCTCGGGACCGGCCTCGTCGCTGCCCGTGCTGGATGAGGACGAGGCGGGGCACAAGGCCTGATCTGGCTCAATCTCGGATCTTGGATCTCGGGATCTTGGATCTCGGATCTGGCCTGATGTGAGCTGACCCGGGCGGCCCTGCGGGGCGGGAGTGCGCCTCCCAGGGCTCGACTGCGGCCCGCAGGACAAGGCAGAGGCTACCCGTGTGTTTAGAAAAGAAACCCGCCCGTGTGTGTGTATGTGTGTATGTGTGTGAGTGTGTGTGTCAATCGTTACATATCTGCCGGGCCGACGCTGGCCGGGGGCGCTAACCCGCCCCATACGGGAGACCGCCGAAGCACTCTCCCAGAGAACTGGGAGAGGGGCGAGGAGACACAGCACGGGACCACAAGGGTGCCGTGCACCCGGGGCCTCTAGCCCCATCTAAAACGCGCCACGAGGTCAGGCACCAAGCCAGCCTGCCATTATAAAGTGTGTGTGTGTTATCAAGTGTGTGTGTGTGTGTGTGTGTAAAAGAGAACTGAGCCGCGAGAAGCGAAGTGTGTGTGTGAGTGTGTACGACTAAATGGGCCCGATCCGCGGGCCGAAGAACGCCGGGCTGTGCTTGGTGGCAGCGGGGGTATGGCAAATGATGTGGGGGATGTGGAGAGCCGGTATCTCTAGGGTTTGGGGTATGTTGACATACGAACTGAATCCCGTGGAACGCGCCTTTACGTATATGGGTGCAATGAAGGAGTGGGGGAAGCACGGGGGTGGTTGGCGCGGTCTGAGAAGGACGAGCGCAGGACGGACTAGGACGTTGGTAGGCATATAGTCAAACTGCGCTGCTGTCAGAGCAAACGTCCGGTGAAGAATTAACTGTACCAGGATCTCCAGGGATGCGACGACGTCCACCTTGTGTGGGCCTCGGACCGCTGGCGGCTGCTGAAATACAAAGGAGCCCTGGCTCCCGGGGTGGGGTGGGGTGGGGGGCCCCTGTCTTTTATGGACACAAGGGGGCACTGCTGAAGTATCGCTCAAGAACCGGCATGGGGCGTGCGCAAGGGCACGGAGGAGGTATGTATATGGGGGAGGGCGAAGGGTGGGTGGGTAACGCGGGCGAGGAACAGGTCGGTCGCGGCGGAAGAGCGCCGTGCAGGTTTTCCTGGGGGGGCGGGGGCCCGCGGGGGGTACCATCCCCTCCGCGGAATGTTTCTGGGTGTGCCCGGGTTCGTTTCTGGGTTTGCAGGTAGTGCACGCCGAAGTACTGGTGGTATGACAATATCTTACCAAAGGGGGAAGAGGCGGCGGTGGTGGGCTGCCCGGTCCGTTCGGGTGTGGATGCTCAGATGGTCGGTACGGCGGCGGGCCCATGGGTCGGTACGGAGCGATGGGCCATGGGTCGGTACGGAGCGGTGGGTCGATGAATCAGTACGGCAATAGATCGATGAATTAGTACGGCGGTGTCGATGGATCGATGGATCGCGCACGCAATGGGACAAAATAAGCCGCTGGGTCCGTGCCGATGTGGACCCATGGGTCAGTTGACGGTGCGGCGGCGGGGGGGAGCCTTTGGCGTGGCGCCACGATATCGCCACGATACCGGTGAGGGGCGGCGGGGGGGTAAGGCGGCGGACGGGGGCACGGTCCACAGATACGCGGTTTTGGTATGCCTTGGTGTCGCGACGTGAGGGGGCCTGCGGGGAGGCGGGAGGAGGCTCTCCCAGGTCGGTGCCCGCCATCGCAGGCGCCAGCACACGCCGTCCGTCCGTCCGTCCGTCGGTGAGTGTGATCGGGGGTTCTTCGGGTCAGGCGGGCGTCTCCTGAATCAGCCCGCGCTGGGCAAGCCCGGCGCACGGTGACCACAGCGCACCGGTGCGGGTGACATGGGCTGTAGACGTGGGGGCCGTGCGGGGATGCGGCGATGCGGCGCGACGAGTCCGTCGAGCACGAGGGCTGTGCATGTCGCTGCGTGCTTGGACTTGCCGATGTGGGGTCAGGAGATAAAATGTAGCTGGTGTGTATGGCGGTGTCGCGGATAGAGTTTGCTTGCATCGGCATTGCGCTGTGCTGTGGGGTGTGCAACTCGGGTGCATGCAGCCTACTGCGGGCTTGAGTTCTTCTAGGCTCCCGTGCCACAACTGATGGTGCTGGTGGTGCTGGTGCGGGTGCTGGTAGCGTAGTGGTGATGCTGGTGATGGTGCCGCCAACTCACACTCTTGCGCGGTAATAGAGTTTCCGTTGTAAAGCAAGCGACCTGTACGGATTGTAGGGGGCCCCGCCCTTTTTCTGGCTTCGAGGAAGCCGACCCCTACTTGTCATGTATTGACCGAATGAAAAAAAATCACTGCCGTAAAGCACAACAAACCGCCAGTTGTCGACCACCTCCGAAACTCCTGAAATATGTCCATGGGCTAATAATGCATTCATGCCATCCCCAAGAAAGCGCGACGAAAATTTTGACGGATCGCCTCAAGACAGGCTACATCATCGCTCAAATCAATCCTCCCCCAAACCGTTCTGAACCGATTTAACGAACCTAGCCTGAACGAGCGAACCTAGCTGACCTGGCTCACACGTCCACGTGGAGCTTCCTATTGAGCGCAATCAGTCGGGACATGAGGTCCGGGCTGACGGGCCCGTACCGCGCCACGTGGGCCCGCTGCAGCGCCTGCAGAGCCAGGCGCGCCAGCGCGCTCTCCGCGCCGTGCTGCTGTATTGTACAGTCGAAATGTCGTACGGCCAAAAGCACGTGTAAGTCCGAACCGGCCGAGACGGCTTCGATGGCCTTGAGGCTCGCCTGCGTGCGGGGCGGATATCCGGAACCAGAACGATGGGGGCGTGGGCAATGGGGCTGCGTCAAGGAACTTTGTTGTGCAGCCTCGTCCGCTATTAGAACCCGGCAGCGAGTGCCATGCTGCGGTTCTCAATCGTCACACGAAGCCCTTGAGCATCCTAGGCGTCCGGAAGAAGCACGTAGCAAAATGACAAACGACGAGACAGAGACCATTAAAGCTGCGCTCGTGGATACCGCATGCTACTATTATCGTACGACTCCATCGTACGACTCAAATTGCCACATGCGGGACCCAGGCGCATCTGAATACCGGAAGAAGCCAACCCCCCGCGGCCAGGACCCTTTCAACCTGCCCAAACTTGTGTGTCCGACATCTCTCCTTCCCCACCTGCAGGCTGCTGGCGTCCTCCCCCTGGCCCAGCGCCGTGGCGCATGAGAACAGCAGGTCATAAGCGTCGTACAAGCTGGCGATGACGTACTGTCGTACATCTGGCGCCAGCAGGGTCTTACGGAAGAGGCCGTACAGGCGGCGCAGCCAGGACTGCACCTCGCGCTGCACCTCCTCGACCGCCGCCATATCCCCCCCGGCCCGCGCCTCCAGAAACGCAGGACCGAGCTTCTCATACACTGCCTCGAACAGATCCAAGTACACGTCCTCGATCTTGTCATAGTGCGCCTGCTCCGCCTGATGACATTCGCGAAACGTGGAAGCCATTCCGGCCGAGAAGAAACGTTGGGAAGTCAACTGTCAATGCTCAGCCGCAGCTGGATACTCAGACGGTGATGGAGACGGGCGACGAACCCACGGTCCGGTACTGGCCAGACGTAACGACAGTGGGCAGTCCTGACAGCACAAGCCCGCTCGGGGCCGGGGCCCGCCAATATGAAGTGGCTCAATCGCGTGCGCGTGGCTCAATCGCCATTTAACAACCAGGCGATGCGCACGCGCAAGAACGCGAGGTCAGGACAAGACACGCCAGGCTGCAAGCCGCACAGCTACTCAAGGGTCAGGGCTTGGGTTGCAGCGCTGCCGGCACTCGGGCTTTCACAGAGCGGGCCTTCATTGCGCCACGACACTGACCGTGCAACGCTCGCAGCTGCACTCGAAGCCGTAGTCCTCGGACAGAATGCCGATCCGCCGCCCGAAGGGCAGCAGCTGCGGCCTACCCAGGTAGCATATCGTCACCTGCGACCCGGACCCGCGGCACGGCACAGGCCCTGAAACTGCGCAGGTTCCTGCCTGGAGCGCATTTCCACCTGCGGCGATTCGCTGGACAGCTTTGACGGTATGCGACGCGGCACGCTGCAAGGCGCCGGAGGCACCGCATGGCCAGCGAAGGACCACTCCAAACAGCACCTTGCACCCCGGATGTCGAACCCGGGTACCGTTGGTACCGTTGGTACCGTTATATGGTAAGTTTATCGTTGGTAAGTATATGGTAAGTATTTGTCGCCGGGACTGGGTGTGTCAGGCGCACGCATACACGGGCCGTACAACACACGCCAGGCCCCGTACACGACACCACCACCAGCGTATCCAGGCCCGCGCCCTCGAGCCCCACGTCCGGTATGGAACGTGGGCTGATGGACCGTCTCGACAGCGCCATCACCCACCTCCTCACCCGCCTTGATGGGCCTGCAAGCCCGCACCACCATCGTGTCCCCCACCACGTAGTTGGTGGTGTTGGGCGCGCAGCTGTGGTTGAAGAGCGCAAACTCCGGCCACAGCCCGATGTGCCCCCGGGGCTGCTCTTGTCGGCACTCGCAGGCCGCCAGGTCCTCCGCGTCATCGCCGAAGCAGTTGAACTGCGAAACCCACATCCGAGACCCAGGGCATCGCGCGACACCAGCAGCCCGCGGTCAAGGACAGCCCTGCACGACTGACTCCTCAAGAGGAGCCCCCAGGAGTGGCGACGGCGGTGCTGGCAGGGTGCCGATGTGGGGTATACCGCTGCGCGGCTCGGCGTCTCGCCATGTCCTCACTCGTTTCCTCTGTGCCGGATTTTCCATCGGCCTATCAGGCGCCCTGGTTGCCTTCTCATGCGCAGCGGTTCGTGCGGCAGGTCCTGCTGTAGCGCGGGTGCGACCGCTGTGGGCCCCTCAATGCGGCGCTGTGGGGCTGTAGTGCGCACTCGCGTGTGGTTCGGGGTGCATAGGGAGCGTCGCGGCTGATCGAGGCCGGCGCGATCGAGTCCTCACCTTGACCACTTTCGCCAATCGGGTCTGCTCGCGCCGGTCCGGCAAGGGCTGGGTCACCGCGTCTCCATCTGGGTCGCCGGCGCCGGCGGCTGATGCGGAGGGCCCCGCGCGCTTCCCTCGAGCGCCGCGGCTCGCCAGAAAGCCCTTCTTCTTCGGCGCGGCGCCGGCGGCGCCGCCGCTGGCGGCGGCGCTGGATGAACTGGAAGACGTTGAAGCCAGGGCGGGCTCCGGCGGCGCAGCCACACGGGGCGTGTCTGCGTCGGCGGCGGCATCCGCGTTGCTGGTTTCGGAGGTGCTACCGCTGCTGACGGCGCCTGCCGTGTTTGGCGCCAGATCGAACTTGGCCTTTGCGGACCGGCTGCTGCCGTCGTACAGCACTGAGAACCACTTGCTGGGGTACAGCCTCCTTTCCAGAATCTGGTCCACCACAAGCTCCCCGGACGGGCGTTGACGCTGGGGTGAAGTCACCAGCGCAAGGGGCGGAGTCGCCATGACGACATCCCCGAGTGGGATATCGCGTGTCGCTACCAGGCCGCGTCCCTTGCCTTCGATCGGATGGGGCAAACGGAGGAGAGATGGTCGCGTGGGCCTGGAGTCTGCTACGAACCGCTCCTACACATCTGTTTGGCGCACCTTCAAGCATGGTGATTTTCACATTGGCAACATCGCGAGGAATCGCCATGTGCGGTGTATACCAGCTGTCGGCGGGCATGCACCGTCCGGCATCCGTCCCTGCCATGGCAACTTGTGTTGATGCACAACATTTTGTAAGAATTGCACTGGGCGTTTGAATGTGCCGAAACGGCGAGGGCGCAGCCTGCACAGCTTGCGGCCGAGTCGGCCTTTGCCAGGCCGGTTGATTGCAGAGGAACAAGCTCGTCATTTTCAATGTTGAAAAAGTAAGCAACGTGTGAACGTTGCACCGCATTGGAAATGAGACCGCTTTGGAGGAAATACGGCAACTACAGCTACCGTTTTTGGTTTCCGATTTTAGCCCCTTAAGGATACGCTCTGGCTGTTTGGGATGTCAAAAACCGTGATACCAATTGCTATGATTGTGACTTGGGCAGAAGGTCTGTCTTATAATTATTTCGGAGATGGTGGACCCTAGGTCTGAACTGAGCGTCGTCATCGATAATGGCGTTGGCCCGTACAACAATTGTGGTTACTGTGGAGGGAAAGATTGTTCGCTATCGCATGGCATGCCCGTCCGGAAGCTAACGGTATACGCTTACCAAGGTACATGCCGGATCAATCCTGTAAGGGCGCTACGCTGCCAACGGCTGATTTAAGATTACTCGGGATGCAGATCTGATAGACCAAGGATGGCGCCGCTCGGGATGCTACCTTTACAAGGTGCGTTGTCGGGGTTCCATGCCGGGGCCCATCGAAGCCACCTGTGGCGCGGTTGCGACGCGTGCCGCCAGCATTCTTGCGGCTTCATGTTCTAGTATCAAGTGGCCAAGCCTGCCCTGTGATGGGAGGGAACGGCCTCCCTCACGCCCCCAGCACAGGCTGACCGTGCCTCCGTGCCCGCAGCCGGACCTGGCCCGCTCGTGCTGCAAGGCCTACACCATCCGACTCGACGCCCAGCAATTCAGCCCTGACAAGGCGCAGCGGCGGCTCCTTCGGAAATGGCGATCATACCTCGAAGGTACGCAGCCAACCTTAACCTCCTTACCTGCATCTGGCCAGTGGACATTTTTGGCACCCTTTTGCGCCTGAACGCGGCGGAATACCACCGGTAGCCTTTTTCGTTTCCCTCCTGGGCGATGACCTCAGGGGAGACGCCCATCGGGTCCATGGCCCCTGGGACGGCGGTCCCCAGGGGCGCCGCCGCGGAACTGCGCTTCAGCACCTCCGACCTACCCGCCGCACCCGACGACCAGGCCGCGGACAGGGGCCCGGCAAACCGGGTCGACGCGGCAGCTCCAGGGACATCGGACCTCAGCGGTCCGGCAGGGCATGGCCTCAAGCCGCAGCGAAGCTCCCGGGAGCATCCGCACATCAGCCCGCGGGATGTTCACGCGGGTCGGGGCCCCGGGGGTGTCACGACGGCGGCGGAAGCGGCTGACCCCGAGGAAGCGGCCAAGGAGGCGGCGTTGCAGCAGCTGATGGACGCGGCGCTGGCCGCCGCCGTGGAGGCTGGCGAGCTGCCCGCCGCAGCCGCCGCCGCTGCCGGTGCACATGCAGCGGGAGCGGCGGCGGCGGCGGCGCCGCCGCCATTGGCGGTGCGCCGCTGCAGCGACAAGCAGCGGCAGGCGCTGCCGCCTGACGTGCGCTACACCTCGGCAGGGGCGTTCCCACTGGCCGCGTTCATCGCAAAATGCGGCGCAGCAGCTGCTGGCCGCGGTGCTGTGGGCGTGACGGCCGTCGCCGCGGCGGGCGTTGGCGGGACGAGCCCTTCCACAGCAGCCAGTGCGGGCGCTGCAGGCCCCGGTGCCGGCAGCTGCGGGGGCGGCGGCGCCGCCGCCACAGACCCTCCGAAACCCCAGGAGCCGCGCCGGAAGGCGGCACCACCGGCGGCGGGCGCGTCGTCACCCCAGGGAGTCGCGGAGGTGCTCGTCAGGCATTTCAACGCGATAGCCGCGGCTGTGTGGGGCAGCGGCCCCGCCGGCAGTGCGGCGGCCGGCGGCGAGACGGGCATGGCGGGGATGGAGGTCGATGGGAAGACGGGGTACGCGGGGGCCGCAGTGGCCGCAGCGGCGGCGGGGTGGCGGCAGCAACTGACCGTGCGGCCGGAAGCGCTGTCGGCCGGCGGCCACATCAACATCCGACTTGCGGGATGGTCGCAGCCGCAGCGCCCAACGTGTGGTGCCGCGGCGGGCACCACTGCCGGTGCAATGGCCGGCGGCAGAGGCAGCAAGGCGGATGCACGGGGCGGCGGCGGCGGCGGCGGAAGCGCCGCGCGTGTGGCGGCAGCGGCGTCCGGCCCCAGCAGCCCCAAGGGTGCCAGCGGTTCCGGAGCATCTGCGGGCAGCGTCGGTGGGTTGCCCGGGTGGGGGCTGGAGCAGCGGGGCGGCCCACAGAGTTAGCAGGGGCGCGCACGTACGATACGAACACTAGGGCGCATCACGCCGTTGAAGCTGCATTTCGGCACCCCGGGTTTCGGCACCCCGGATTCGCTCACGGGGCAATGCAGCCTCGCGGCCTAATCAGGCACGTCCGGCCAATAATTGGACCACGTCCTGCATATTGCGAGGCGTGGCGTAAAGTGCCCGTAAAGGCATCTTGGGACCGATGACGGCAAGGGAAGAGAATGTGGTCATGACGTTTCGATCCAGGGGTCACGACCTCCTGGCGTTCGCGGCGGCCTTGCGCTGCTTCCCTTGGGTGCGTGGTTGAGGAGTTGGGTGCGTGGGTGTCAGGAGCACTCCTGAGGAATCCGACAGCGCAGGCTCTGTCTTAGAGGTGCACCTTCCGCCACCCGCTCCCTCAGGCGCCGACCCAAAGGTCAGGGGAGGGGCTTCCAGCGCCGGCGCAGCGGCAGCCGGCGTCCCGACGCCCGGCGGCTGCGACCCGGACCTGCTGGCGATGCCAAGCGGCCGGCTGGAGATCCGGATGGTGCCCAGCGCGTTCATCAACGAGGAGTTCGAGCTGTACAGGAGGTAGGTGAGGGTTGGGGACCTGCAGGGATGGGGATGTGGACACGCGGAAACGCACAGCAGCAGACATGCGCGGCGCGGCGAGCCGAGCCTGTGCACTCCGAATCCCTCAAACGATTTTGCTTCGCGTCGCGCGAAGCCCGTCCCGCGCGCCGAGGATCTGCTTCAGTACCTGCTGCAGCGATCTTGCGAAGGGCGGCCCCGTCCGCGGCAGCGGGAAATGGGCCGTTTCGCTGCCGGTGACAGCTCCTTTCGGGCAGGACGCCGACAGCCCTACACTCCCCCTCCCAGTAGGGATGCCCTCTGTGTGGACGCCAGCAGCGCTTCACCCGTCCTAGTAGGGCTGCGAAGCCCACTCTCTGGCCGCTTCCCCGCCCCCTGTGCGTCCGAGTGCCTTCCTCCCTCAGGTACCAGATGGCGCAGCATGGCGACAAGCCCGAGCAGCTGAACCGCGTGTCGTACACCCGTTTCCTGGTGGACTCGCCTCTGACGCATTTGGGCAGGGACCAGGACCCCTCGGCTCCCGACTGCGGCTACGGCTCCTTCCACCAACAGTACTGGCTGGACGGTAAGCCGATTGCCGCGGTCTGCGGGAGCGGGGGAACTCACGTCGCGGGGGCCCTTGCAGGGGCACTTGCGGGGGCGCTTGCCCGTGCAGCAGCGCACCGCCGTCCCGCGCGGCTGCGTGGTGTCGGCGCCCCGTCGGGACCCCCCCCGATGCCGGTGGCGGGGTTAAATTGAAAAAAGAAATAAACCCAGAGAACGTCCCGGGCACACCCAGCATAACTTAGTATACTTACGTGGTGCAGGGCCCTGCCGGTGGCGGGGTGCAGGGCGACGGCGGGCAGGGCGGCACTTGCAGGAGATGTCACGTTGGCGACTTGAGCACTGGTCCGCCGAGTTTTGGCTGAACTGTGGGGGACGGCTGGCAGGGTTATGAGGGGCGGCTGGCTGGACTGTGAGGGACGGGATGTGGACGGTGCGGGGTGCACCGTATGGCACCGGGTAGGAACGGGTGACAGTAGTTGGGGTGGCACGTCTCGACGTCTGGCTGCCGCTTGCGGAGCCCGCAGGTCGTGCGGCAGCACCCAGGGGCACTGGACGGCCCGGATTGCTGGCCATGACAGCCCTGGCTCACCGCCCTGCCCATGGCGCCTGGCAGCAGTAATGCAGCTCCCGGCACTGGGGAGTTCGGTGGCGACGATCGAGTCGGTGCCCGACTCCATTGCCTAGGGCGGTACGGCCACGGCCGTGCAAACGTCGTCACGAACGCGCATTCCTCTGCCGCTGCCCTTGGCCCCCGCTGCCCTCGGCCTCCCTTGGCCACCGCTGGCCTCGGTCACTGCTGCCCTCGGCCACCGCTGCCCTTGGCCACTGCTGCCCCCGGCAACCGCTGGCCACCGCCACCGCTGCCCCCGGCAACCGCTGCCCTCGGCCACTGCTGGCTACCGCCACCGCTGCCCTCGGCCACCGCTGCCCGTCCGTCTGGCACCGCCGTCCCCAGGCCAGCTGATCGCCGTGGGAGTGGTGGACGTGCTGCCCCGCTGCCTGTCCTCCGTGTACCTGTTCTGGAAGACGGACCTGGCGCCACTGGCGCTCGGCCGCTTCTCCGCGCTGCAGGTGGGACGGTGCGTGAGCTGGTGCCATGACGTGAAATGCCTTGGCGGCGACCCACCTGCTGGGGCGCTCTTGACCCCGTGCGGCTTGTCGGGCACAAATCCTGATGGGCACTCCTCTAGTCGAATCCGCTGGACGGACAGCCCGAGCCGCGGTTCCACCTTTTGGACATGTGGCCGGCTGGCCGCACGCGGGCATATCGCAGACGCACCGGTGCTCCTGGGAACACCTGGTCCAACGCATGGTACTCGCGCAGCGCATGATGGGGCCCTGCGGTGTACTTGGCTGCGGCTGCCGGTGTGGTCCTTGTTTCTTTTTTCGTTTGCCGGTGTGGTTCTTGTTTGTTGGTTGATTTGCTTAAGTTGGCAGTGAATAACCGGATGTTACAATGATTCTGGCGGTGGTGGTGGCGGCGGCCCGGTCCCTTGGTGGCGCGCAGGAGATCGAGTGGGTGCTGCGGCACTGCGGTCGCTCGCCGCAGCTGCACTACTACTACATGGGCTTCTACATCCACACATGCCCCAAGATGCGCTACAAGGCCGAGTACCTCCCCTCCGACCTGCTGTGCCCCGCACGCAAGGTGGGTACGGCACTGTACGGCACTGTACGGCACTGTACGGCACTGTGGGACGGTCGGGGCAGTGTGCGCGGAGCTGGGGTGTTTGTTGCACGTAGCGAATGCGCGGGGGGGGGGGGTATCAAGTCCCGAAGGCCGCAACCCGGGCGCAGGCTGCCAGAATGTTATTCGTATCGTAGTCGTATCCGTGGGATATGGGTTTGGCTGGATCTGGTCGCTCAAGACAGATGTATGCCCTCAGCAGATCCAACCCGCCAATGCCAACGCGCCTGGCGCTGTCAGCAAGTGCTGCGTGAAGGGGCTGAGGGCGAACACCCGGGAGCAGGCTTCCCGGGAGCAGGCTCCCCCCTCCAGGAGGAGCAGCAGACCGGACACGACCCACAGATGTGCACCAAACTTTGCATCAGACGTTCGTGCACATGCACATGCAATCGCTGCAGGTATGGGTGCGGGTCACACCACAGCTGCTGGCCGAACTGGACGAACGGCCGTACTTGGAGCTTTCGAATGTGGAGGGCGCGGTGTGCCAGCCCAACCTGGCAAGCCTGCAGGCTGCGAAGTCACCTGGATCCGGTCGCACGCCGGCGACCACGGGACCGGCCGACAGCCTGTCAACGTCGCGCAATGGCGCTGACTCCAGCCGCCCGCAAGGCCACACGTCCGACGTCGGTGACGACGCGAACGGGAGTGTGGACGATACCCTTATTCTGCTGCCCGGGCGAACGGCGGCGATGGGGCCGCTGCCCTTCAGCGTAGGTGCCGAATATGTAACAAGGAGAACCATAAATGCATACATTGAATATCATATGCCCAACAGAACATCATTAAATCTCGCGCAGTTGTATTCTCAAACAGTTGTCTGGCGAGACCTGGTTTCGATCCACAGACCTAGGCGTTATGAGCCCCGCACGTTTCCGCTGCGCCATCTCGCTAGGGTTCCACAATGAAGGATATAACACTCATGATCGCGTATCGAGCATTACACCGTTAGCACTTTACCTCGCTCAACGCGCGCCCTCCGACGCAGGTCGTACGCCAGCTGCCGCTCTTTTCGCAACGCGGCCTCCAAATGATGGAGGCCGCACTGCGAACCTGGCGCGAGGCTGTCGGCTGGACTGCGGCGTCTCTGATCTACCAGCTGTAGGGGTGGGCACGAGTGGTGGCGTACTGGGTGAAGGCACGCTGGTTTAGACTGGATGCATCTCAGCCCCCGGGGCCGCCAATGGATGGATGCCATCGGCGCCGCAACGTGCGCTGGCCCGCAATTTGGGGTATGGATTGGGGAACCGATACGTGGCACAGGAGTCAATACGCGACGCAATTTGGGGTGATTGTATGCATACAGTAACATGCGATCGCCGAAATACCTGCGACATGCCACTGGGCGTGCGTAATTTGGCATTTTGGACTCTGCCATGTGCTGCCTCGGGAGCGTCTCGGAGCGGGTCTTCACCAAACCGTGTGGAAATGCACTCGAGATGGCCCTCAGGGGAATTTTTGCCAGGGTTCGGTACAACCCAGACCTTTGCCTGCGTTCACAAACCGAAAGCACGTTTGCACATGACAACTGCAGTGGTGAAACCAAAACCGCGCCCCCGAAGGCGCACGGATACAGCTTTGGCTGTCGCCGATGATCCGCGGGGTCCACGGTAACATCTTTAATAACCAAGAACCACAAGCGCACCGACGACTCGCCCGGGGTCCGCATTACGAGGGAACCAACCAGTCCATGCATGGGAACCGGTGGAAACCGAAGGATAAGGACCACTCCGGGGGCGTTAGTCATACAGGCGCCCCAATCAACGGGCTACCTACCTACCTACCTACCTATACCTACCTACCTACCTACACCTACCTACCTACCTACACCTACCTACCTACCTACACCTACCTACCTACCTACCTACCTATACCTACCTACCTACCTATACCTACCTACCTACCTACCTACCTACAACACCGCTGTGCATACGCAGGGATTGTGGGGCTCAGGTCAGACGTGGGTCCTCCTCGTTCGCTGGCCGTGAGCCCCGTTTCCCCGGTGACTGCAAACACCCAGACAGCATTACTCTCGCCGTTTCCCCGGTGACTGCAAACACCCAGACAGCGTTACTCTCGCCGTTTCCCCGGTGACTGCAAACACCCAGACAGCGTTACTCTCGCCGTTTCCCCGGTGACTGCAAACACCCAGACAGCGTTACTCTCGCCGTTTTCCCGGTGACTGCAAACACCCAGAGAGCGTTACTCTCGCCGTTTTCCCGGTGACTGCAAACACCCAGAGAGCGTTACTCTCGCCGTTTTCCCGGTGACTGCAAACACCCAGAGAGCGTTACTCTCGCCGTTTTCCCGATGACCACATGCACCCAGAGAGCACCGCAAAGCGCCAAACAGCACCGAAGGCGGCCGCAGCACCGCCAACCCCAGGCTCTGCCATGCTGCCATGCAGCCCTCGAACTCGACGAGTACTGTCCGCTCCCGGCGCCCGACAGGGTCAGCAAGCGCCGCTTTCAGGGATACGGGTCCACCTTGTAATGGTTACAGGCCGGCGCCGCAGGTCCCGCCTCAGACCACGGCACCGCGGCAGCGGCCCTCACGCGCTCCTGTGCGAAACGACCAGGGAAATAGGTCCGTAACGTGGGTAAAGCTGAGCCGCCCAAGGCAGCCGTCGATGCGGGGGTGGTGGTGCTGGTGTCGACGAGGAAGGTGGGAACAAACAGGCTACTCAGACCGGTGGAGCAGCCCACGTTGGGACCCGGCGGTCCGTTCGTGCTGTGAGACTCTGCGGTCCGTGCATGAGGTGCAGAGTCCCGATTCGTGTGGGCAAGGGTGTCCGATTCCCGCGTCACCGCACAGCCGGCCGACCGTGCTGGCTGGGAATCCCGCGGCGGAGGGTCTGGGGCTGGCGAAGCTGCAGGCTGCCAGACACTCATCAGCCACATAGGAGAGGAGATAGGCCGGGTGTCGGCCCACGCGTAGTCGGTTCAAGGATGCCGAGGACATGCGTCCGCTCCTTTTGTTGCGGAGAGGAGCTGCCGCTACTCGAAAAAGAGAGGTCCGCGGCGATGCAAGATTGACCGAAGATTTGCTATGCAGAGTAAGTACACGGGTTCACGGGGGCGTTTTCCCAGCCCCGCTTGCCGCCTCCTGCTTAAAAATGCACCAATGCACGCGGTCCTTAGCCCCCGCCCTCCCCGTGCCACGTATCGGTTTCCAATCCATACCCCTCCCCGTGACTTGCAGCAGGTCCGCGGCATTCAGAAGCCCGCACACACACGGCGCCGCCCGCAGCTAGGTGCTGGTGCTGTGCAGGGAGGTGCAGGGCTTGAAGCGCGGGGTGCAGGGTGCGGGGGGTGCAGGGGAGCGCTCGGGGGAGGGGGGGGCAGCGGAAGACGGACACACGTACGCACGCGGCACGCAGGAAACCAGCAGGCAGGCGCACGGCTCATTGACGGAGTAGCCGTTTGGCCTCGCCGGTGGTCCCAACTCACCACATCGTAGGGCCGTCAAGAGTGCGCGATATTGCGGTGGCGTTCATCGCGCTTACCGCACTTACGGCCTACTGGTCGCGAACCCGACCCCCGCATTTGCGGGGAAAACACACGGCTGTGAAGCTATTCCCTGATTCTGTTTGGTCTCTGTGCGATGTGGCGCTGTGACGCCAGACTTCCGCCGTGCGAAGTCCGTCACGTTCGATAGGTAACGACGTTGGGCCTGTAATGACGCTCGTCCAAAGTACGATTGCGCCGTATGGCGCTTGCTTTCAATATGTACTACAGTGCCTGAAACGACTTCCACTGAACACTTACAGCGTACCACCTCACCTACACACCTCTGCACCACCAAGAGGAAGAGGGCACTCGCACACCATACAAAGTATTTGCCGACGGTGTCTTGAAACCAAGGATGGAGGACGCCACTACGGTACCTGAATGGGCGACCAAGCTGCACAGCTTGCGCTTGTCAAAAAAAGAAAAGATGCAAGCTGCCGCGGTTCTCGCGGGCATGCCGAACGCTGCGGATTTCTTCCTGGGCGACGCCACCACTTCTGAGGCAATGGTCAGGAAACTCCTGCAGCAAGGTGTGCAACGTTATTCGTCTCGCATATGTATTGGATGAAGGCCGTGGCGCTGTACTTGTGCGTCCACCGTATTGGTCGCGTTTAACCGGCATGTCGCACTGTGGGGCGAACGGCTGTTCCCTACTGAGACGCACAAGTAGCAAGTTGGTGCGTTATGCACATGGCTTGAAGCTGCCCTGCAAGTTGGCGCGAAACCCAGACGCGAGCGCTTGATGTCCTGACACGCTTTCTTCTAAAGTGAGCATATAGTAAATATTCTAAGACATGCTATAATATCGTTGTGCTTGTAACACACGACACCCCGCCGCGCTCCGTGCACTTTAACCCGCCACCCCACTGTCGTAAAGCATCAAGCATATGCAGCGGCAATGTAATCCTAACCTGCATGTGCCCCCGGGTCACTCCCACGTCTTGCAGTCGCGGCGGCTAACCCTGGCGTGGGGAGCGCGGCAGGTGAGCACTTGACCTGAGCAAAAACACCAGCTCTAGCACCCTGCGGCGGTTGGGTACGTTCGCGGCGGTTAAGCTCCGCGACGAGCGTGGCAAGATTAGTTGGCAACTGTTTTGACCTACAGCTGCGCGCGTCAAAATGGCGATGACAATGTCCAAAGCGTGTTGGGGATGTTGTTTTCACGCGTGAGGCGCGATGCTGTAGGGTGGGGGTTATACGGTGTGTCGGTTGGCATGGTGCCCGTCCACGAACGCACAGCAAGCTCTGACACCGATCACCCGCGGGGTCCGCTGTAACATCCTTGATAAAAAAGATCTCCCAGTGAAACAACTGAGTTAACGGCGACGTGTCCCTGCCTCGCCCTGTCCCCTTCTCACGCCCCCGCACCGCGCGATTTTGCATGGCGACAGGCTCATGGATCAAGTCCCTGATAGTGGGTATTCCGCTCTTCATTCTGGTGATGGCGGTAGATTGCGGCGTCAAACGGCTGGACGAAGGCAACCAGTACATGAAAATCTACTTCTCCCGGCAGGGGGGGGCCACCCCGCATATCCGGCCCCCCGACTAGAGGCCAAAATCAATCGTGTCCACGGCGTCGGATTTCTGGAGAGAGTCGGCCGGGATGTGGCCGCTGCGGCTCGCGCTTGCCTCAAGCGCCTGACTCCTGCACCCCGTTCTTGATGGGATGCAGATAGACCTGCCGCGGTACGTACAGAGTAACGTTCGCAACGACTGGGACTGGGTTGGGCTGCTGCAAATCCGCTCATCCCCTACAGGCGTTCGTGATGACCATGCTCTTGACTTTCCCCCGGGCATTTCTCCGTGCTGTCCTCACCGTGCTGCGCCCGCCCTGCTCTCCTCATTGGTCCACGCTCAACGTCCGGCCTGTGGCGAACGTGGCGCCGCGGTGTGGCAGGACTGCAGGCCGAGCGATCCGGTGCTGCTGGGGCGGGGTGCGCACCTACGACATGTGTGTGGCGTTGAGCGCGGCGTTTCCTGTCCCGGCGCTCGTGGTCGCGGCGTGGGTGTAGTGGCCGTCATGCAAGTCCTGAGCAGGGCTGAGCAGGCCTGCGGGCCCCGCGGCTGCGCACGCAAGCGGCGACCCGAGGCCCCGGCCCGCACCCCAAACACCGCAAAGCGCGGCGGCGGTGCAGGCGGCGGCAGGAGCAACGGCGGGAGGGACGCCAGCGGACGGCGCCCGGCCGCAGCAGCAGCACAAGCCACCGCCTGCACCGCCGCCGCGGCCAGCGGAGACAATGGAGGCGCGGGGGACCAGCCGCGGACGCGGCCGGTGGGGGAGCAGCAGTCGCCCAGCAGCAACCCCCCGGACCAGCCGCCGCTGTCGGAGCAGCCGCCGCTCTCACCGCGAGAGGTGAGGGCGGCGACTGCGGCGGCTGCGGCGGTCGGTCGGGGTCGCAACCCGAAGTCGCCAAGGCGCGAGCTGTGGTGGACTTCGTCTTTTGGGGTGGACAGGGCACCCTCACTGAGAGCAGGGGCGGTAGGGGCATATGCCTCTTCCTTAATACCACGCAATGTTTGGGTACACTGCCGTTGGGGGCCGACAGGGCGGGCGAGAGACCGGGCTGGCACCTAGCTAGGCTGGTCCACCTTGTCCGCCCCAAACGGCAGGACAGGATGGGCCAGGCTAGCTAGGTGAAGGAGAGAATGAGGCGGGTGGTGGTGCACTAGCTAGGGAAGGCTCTGACGTCTGGGTGCCTTGGTGTTGGCGTGAGTGCAGGTGGCTCGCTGGTCCCATGGGCTAGCCCGGACAGGTGGCAGTGCAGCCTTTTGTTGCGAACTGTTGCAGCTGCTATCTGTCTGTGCTGGTCTGTCTGGGTGTGGGGCGCGCTTGCGGTGGGTGCCTGTGCGTGCGCACTGGGGCTTGGCGGTGTGGGGCAGGTCCGCACGGGTTGCGCGCTGATGGCAGGCTTACGGCGGGTAGCCCCCGCCCTGACTCGGTTGCCACTGCCACAATGATTATCCCGTTCGACGTTATGTCAAATCGTTTCTCGGTCGTGTCCATGGGGCTAAATATCCGCTGACAACATGTCAACAGAGCCATCTGGGCCCGTTGGAACGTCCGGTCGGGACTAAGGGTCCACCTTGTAACGGTTACATTCTGTCAGATGGGGGCGAAAACGCTGCAGCCCAGCCCAGCCCGGCCCAGCTTAGAGGGTGCTGGCTGGGCCAGGGCTCTCACTGTTCAGGCGTTCAGCGAGCGGGATCGGGGCAACCAGGGCCAACCCGGCACAAGGTCCACAATGTAAAGTCGGCGACAACAACTTGACTACGGTACATGCCCTTCAGTGCTTAAATCAAGCGCCGTAGGGGGAGGGGATGGTTTCTGGGGTGCACGAGCTGAACGGTCGAAGCCGTGAAAGCGTGCACGAGTCGGTGTGAGCCGTGAACACGGAAACGCGAAGCAGCACAGACTTCGTTGAGAACCACGGCACGGATCAACCGATGGACACGCTGCTACAAACGACTAACCGTCATGGCTCCCCACCCGCCGATGTTGTGATATAAATACATACCCACTGACCGTTATGCTCGCTCCCTCAATCCTCCCCCGCGCGAGGCGCCGTAATGCCCCCCGCCCCGCCCTCCCCGCGCGAGGCGCCGTAATGCCCCCCGCCCCCGCCCTCCCCCGCGCGAGGCGCCGTAATGCACCCATGCATCGCCCATGTACCATCCCCATCGCGTGTGTGCTCCCTTCGGACATCACGTCAACTAACCCGTGTACCTCCCCGCGGCCATCCCCCGGTCATGCATTCGGTCTCGGTCTGCCTGGGTCGGGCTCTGCGACCCACGGGGCGCGTCGGCGATGCGCTGCAGCTCCCTAGCCACTTGCCGGGCCACTACCGGCTGCGCGTAGCGTTGCAGCACGCGCTGCCGGGCCGCCTCGCCGCGCGCCTTGGCGTCCGCCCGCCCGCTGCAGCTCGAGACGCGCCGTAGGAGGCTCCGCAGGTGCGGCAACGCCGGCTCCGCCCACTGGCTCCCTGCGTCAAGACGCCAAACAAGGTGGGGTGGGGGGATAGAAAAAAAACCAAACCCAGCAACGAACCCGGGTGAGGTGGGGCAACGCCTAGTGCAGGTCCATGCATCGCCGCCAGGCTGCAAGAGAACACGGAGTGTGTCAACCTGCCTACTGGTGGGAAAGATCTCATTCCGGAAAGGCCGAAGGGGAATGGGTGATTTCAACAAGAATGAATCCAAGGCTTTAACTAACGATTACGCGAAGGAAAGGGATAATCCCAGATAGTGATTGTTATAAGGTGGACACGAGTCCCGAACGGGTGTTCCCAGATGCAGTCGTGCGGTTCTACGCAACGGCCTCAGTGTTCGCGTGACAGGACTGGGTGCCCGACCCATGAATGACACCGCGCGGCCGAACACCTCCCCGTCAACGAAGGAAGAAGGAATGCTATCGAAATAACACGGTGAGAAAGAACGAACGATCATCACCCAGTGCGCACTGACCTTGGAACCAGTACGGCTCCGTCGAGGGGACGTCTGTCAGACTGTACGACAGCGGGTACCCGACCTGCTCATCCAGGTAGGCTGTTGGGCCCGACCAGTTCGTTGCAATGACCGGCAGGCCCAATGCCATGGCCTCCACCACTGGCAGGCCCCTGGAGACAGCACACCGGTGGCATCCAGAGCTTCCTACGGTATGCTGTCTGTCCCTTGTGCGTCAAAGCGATGGGCGGTGAGTCAGTAGCTCTGTACATTCGGATGCCATGCCGGTGCGGACGCGCGCGACTCCTCGACCCCCGGACCTGCCGTGCAGCGTGCACGGCTTCATAAGGCCCCCGGCGATGGACCCCTTGCGCCCATCAGTCCCGATGCGCGTGACCCCCCGGCACCCCGTGCTTCCCGCATGCCCCTTCCCCCAGCCCCGTCAACACCACACGCACACAACACGACGCACACCTCACCAGCCTTCGCCGCGCGTGGGCAGCACGAAGGCGTCCGCCG
Organism: Eudorina sp. 2006-703-Eu-15; assembly: GCA_003117195.1. Classification (NCBI taxonomy): domain Eukaryota; kingdom Viridiplantae; phylum Chlorophyta; class Chlorophyceae; order Chlamydomonadales; family Volvocaceae; genus Eudorina; species Eudorina sp. 2006-703-Eu-15. The sequence goes on from BDSI01000012.1 coordinate 438,209, forward strand.
CCGCCACCATGGCCACGTAGTCCTTCCGCGACACGTGACCGTTCACGAGATACACCCTAGGGCCCCGGTCCAGGTCGGCCTCGGGACCCAGGGCACCTCGGGCCCAGTGCCGCAAGTGCTCTGCTCGACGGCGAATGGATTATAGAACGTTTTATTACGGTGCTCGTTAAGCGGGGAAAGCGGGGAAGGCTTGGGGGTACGCAGCGCCGTGGCCGCAATCTTTGTACTGGCACATGTATGGCCACCCGCGTTCGGGATGCAGGCAGTCTTCCGGCAAGTTGTCCAGGAAGCAGTGCATGGGGCTTGCAAGGCACCGGCCTGGGGCTTGCAAGGCACCGGCCACAGCGCACAGCCGAAGCAGAGTTGGTCTGCGGCGGGCATCCCCATCCCCTTGCAATGCTGATGCAATGCTGATGTTCCTCCCCGGCGGCCCCTGGAGCTGCCGATGACAACTCGGCAGGCCCCGTCCAGAAGCCACGACGGGTCGCACATCAGAACGATCCCACAACCCATATCCCCACCTTCAACGCTGGCACCGGATCCGGCGGACAGAAATGGCTTGGTGAGAATGTACAGGGCCACCTGCGGCTCGTGGCAGGCCGCCGGGCCCAAACCCGCAGCCCCCGCGCGGCGGGGTGCGGTGGCGCCCTCTCCCGTGCCGCCGCCGTCGCCAGCGTGCACCTCCGCTTGCAGGCCGTCCACCTCTTCTTCTCCATCGCTTTCATCCGCGGCCATGCCCACGGCGACCCGCGGGTCGTGCCCGTGCGCGACCTGGCCGAACTCCTCCAGGAAGGCCCGCAGCAGTACATCGTACCCCTTGCGGAGCTCCCATTTGAATACGGATATGAAGTTGAAGGTGCTCTTGCCCATCATTGGCGGCCCGAACACCTGAGCAGCGGTGCATTGGGACCGGCGCAGCGGGTGGCAAGCGACTGGCCTGAGGCCTCTGAAGTAAGCCGTCGACCACAGGTTGTGCTGCCTAGCTGCCAGTGCAGTACCCCGGGCCACTGCCGTGCCGCTGTCTCCATCCGCCCGGCATCCGCTGGCCCTGGCCCCCCAGGCCGCACCTGCACCGCGTTGGGCGGCGGCAGCAGCAGGGGCCGCACCCTAACTCGGTCGAGCTCCTCCGTGTCGACGGAGAGCGGCACGATGCGCATCGGACGGATCACTCCCGAGGTCCGCAGCACTTCCGCCGATGCCTCGGTGGGCACCCACACCTCGTCCAGCGAGTTCAGCGCGCGCACGAAGTCGGGGGGTATCCTGCGGGGGCCCAGATGGCCAGATGGGTCCGCCGGGTGCGCAGCGCCCGTCCACGCCCGCCGCGCACGCCGGACCCCACCCTGGGAGGCTACGACTGACAGGCACGGCGTGCATTGCGCTTGCTGATTGCGCCTCTAGCGCTGCGCCCGGCGACGATCACTGTCCAGATTCTGACCATCTCGTGCAGAGTTGCGGCTGTTGGTACAACGCTACAACCTGGCCTGTAGGGGATCGCACGGCGCACGGTGGCGCTGGCCAGCTTGTACCGTTCTCACCTGCTGGTCTCGGCCATGGACCGCGCCACGGCGCAGCGGACCAGACCGGGAGCTGACGGCGGTGGGCAGGGCTCGCAGCTGCGCCAGCGCGGCGTGGGGCGACCCATGAACGGCGGCAGGTTGTGGCAGACCTGCCGGCGGTCAAGCGGTGGTGCAGTACGAGTGTACGACCACAAGGCCCATCCACGTGTGTTCAGGTGGAGAATACCAACGGCCAGCCGCAACACCCGGACCGCCCCCGCGACAACAGCAACGAACAAGAGTGAGGGGGCTTCTCTGTCCTGGAGGGCTCACGTCACGTCCCCGAGGGAAGCACCGGTCCGCTTGGGGTCGGCCGTGCTAACGTCTCCGCTCTCCGAAGTCGTGTCCCAGGGGCCGGGTCCCAGGGCCCCGACCCACCACGATTGCCGGCTGCGGCGGGGTCCAGCGCAGCTCCAACAGCTGGGTATGGTCCAGCTCGTCCATAAGGCCCACCTGCTGGTCTACACAGTCGTCCTGCGATATGGTGTTGCGTCGACGCGGGCATGTCGTCTCACCGACGGACCAACTGGGGCCACCAGCCCGCCACCCCATCACCGCTGGACCCTTGTTCCAACAGTTCCAAGCAAGCCATGCAGGACAAATCCCCGCGCAGGTTGGATGCCATACGTGACCCTGGCATCATGCCCAGTGCGACACATCTGATCCTGACATGTACCCGGTACGGCACATCTGGTCCTGGCATGTTCTGCGGAGCAGCCAGGGGTTCCTGGTAATGGCCCTGCCGACATGGCCACAGAGGCGGCATATCTTCTTGCCCGCTACCTAAAGCGCTGCTGAGGATGGCGGATGCGGGTCATGACCCCCGTGCCGCGGCGGCGCTCACTTGCAGCAAGCCCACGTGAAGCTTGTTTACGTCAACCAAACCCAGCCGCCGCAAGGACAGCACGAAGGCAGATGCCTCCACCCCGAAACTGCTCTGATCTAGGAAGGGCGCGAACCACCACACTTCTGCATTCAATCTACGCGGCGGCTCCGCAACAGGTCCCAACGCTGCGCTGGACGCTGGACGTGCAAGTTCGGGTGTTGCTGTTGTCCGCGATAAAAGCGCTCGGCGTCGGTGGTTGAGAGCTGAATGGCAGCCAAACAAGAACAGGCAGGCGAGAGCCCCAAGCGCCAAGCCATTCACAACACGGATACGCGTCCACCGGCCCATTGGAGAGGGTCTCATGATCAAATGCGAAACCATAGCCTTTGACACTTGGAGTGCAAGAGCGACCCGCGGAGCACTAATCTCTTACACCATGGTTTTGCAGCCCAAGCCTGTAAACTTGATATGAATACATAAGAATCCATACGGTATGGTACGAGCCGTGGGGCATGTCCTCTGTGGACACTGGATGAACCGTGCTGATAAAAGCTTCCTGTGATATCATCTAGCCATGTCAAAGCCATCATGCTCAACGATAGACATCCTGCAGCCATTAATGGGCCAACAGCACCACTGCCATGCCCAAAGCTGACACACCGTCTTCCAAGGTTTCTCCCCATGGCGAACCGGCACCTTGGCCAACTACCCTTCAAGAGAAGATGGCAAACGAAATCAACGTGCAAGCAATGGAGAGCCAGGTCATCAAGCGAACGCAGTAAACGGCCTCGGCGAAGTTCATGAACAGGCCGCTATCGTAGAACAGAATGACGAGGCTGTTCAACGACGTGATGGCGGAATTTTGTGGGATGATCGTCAAGATGGACAAGGCCGCGAATAGATAGGGATTCTTGAAGAGGAACAACAGTCCATATGTGCCGATGATGGCTGCGTAGGCCGCGTTGAACTGGAAGCCTGAAGCCGTCTTGCCTCCTCCACGAGGATCTAGTGCGCGGCAAACATGCGATGCTGCTGCCTGCTCCTCCGCGTCAGCTCGTTGCTGTATCTGCAAAAGTTTGGAAAAGTCAATCGTCCGCCGTGGTATGATCTCGCCATGAAATAAACCTTCCTACCGTAAGAGTGAGTGACACGGGACGGCTGTCGCAGAATTGCGTTACACGGAACCTGTAAAGAGGGGCTGACGTTAGTGCACTGTCGCTCTCGTTAATATGCGTGCATTTCCGCTGATATGACGGCTGACCTTGACGAAAAGCATGCCGCATCCGAAGTGAAGGGCCTCACAATTGTGCGAGCTTGCCCGCAGGAACTTTTCAACAATGTGTTCATCGTGGATTCTTCGGCACCGAAGGAAATTCACCAGCAGAATACAAATATAGAGCTTCGTTGCGATGCAGCATAATCGACGATTGTCGTGTAAGACTAACAAATACGAGGGCGGTTAGTCGGTTGCCTCCGAGCACAGGCCCGTGCACCACAAGAAGTGCAAGGTCAATTACAAATTTAATCCTACCTACACTTCATTACTGGTTTCCATAGTCATAATTTGACGTGATAGTGTCTTCACTGAAAAAATCGTGTGGTCTTTGGCCCTCCTCTGGATTCAAGGCCCTAAGATTCAAAGCCTCGGTCGCGATATACATATTTTCAACGTATTTACAAGATTATGACTGTGCCCGCGTCGGAGGGGCCGTCGACCAGCCAGGTCGGGGCTGTCGAACTGAAGACCGTGAATTATGCCTACCCAGGCTGCGCGCCGTTCATCAAGCAATGCAACCTGGATCTACCACGTGGCAGTCGGTGCCTTTTGATTGGGGCAAACGGCGCGGGCAAGACCACTTTGCTGCAGCTTGTGGCGGGCAAATACATGGTGGCACAGGATTCCGTACGGGTACTCGGGCGTTCTCCCTTCCATGACTTGGTAAGCTAAAACTTATACTGGCACAACGTTGTAGCACGGGAGGGAACGGCAAAGCCACCGCGGATGCCTCTGTTACCGTTACAAGGTGGACCCGTATCCCGACCGGGTGTGTGGTGCCCCTTCACCGGCCCGTGTGTCCGGTTCGGAAGACGGGCACATAATCGTGGCTATAAGGCCTACAGTCGTGGTTGTGGTGCCCTTTCACATAAGTAACCACGGAAAACAAGGCTCTAACGTGGTCTCCTGAACGGCATGTGCGGTCCTAAGCGTTCGCCTGCGTGATGTGCTCACCTGTTCCTTGACCGCAGCAACTCACGTGCTCTGGCCAGCTGAGCTATCTTGGCAATTCGTGGCGCAAAGACGTGGCGTTCGCTGGATACGGGGTGCCTTTGCAGGTGGGATACACGTACCCTTAAAAACTTGACGAGGGAATGTGCGGCCAGCTCGAGGGCAAGTGATGGATAGGGTGCATCCTTGCGTAGCTGTATTTGTTTTAGGTCACCGGCCATAGCGTACTTACAGCCTTTCAACGACATCGTCAGTCCGTGTCCAGCGTCCCTCCTGGCGCGGCGGGTGTCTGCTAGGGTATACAGGGCGTTTGTGGTCATAATCTGCATGGCTAATGGGCGTAAATTAGGCTTTCCAACCTCGTTGAAATCGCCATATCGGGTCTTGAAGCACGTGCTCTGTTCCGCTGGACGAAAAACACGTGCTCTGTTTCGCGGTTAAATCCTACAGGGCGACATCAGCGCTGGGAAGATGATATTCGGGATTGAGGGCGTAGACCCGGCCCGCCGCGCCAGGCTGGTGGAGATGTTGGACATCGACCTGTATCAGCGGATCACTACCATGAGCGACGGCCAGAAACGCCGTGTCCAGATTTGCATGGGGCTCTTGAAGCCGTACGACGTGAGTGCACTTCGCTACACCCGGAGCTGCTGACCTGTTGTAATGTGGAGCAGCTCGTCTAGCTTTGGTCGAGGTGCCTCCGGGGGCAACCCGATTACTGAGAAATGTATAGGAATGCTTGCTTCATTGCTTGTGTTTCCCAAATAACTACTGATTGATTGCGATTCACTGATTTCGACTCCGATGCGGCTTCTCTGTCGTAGGTGTTGCTTCTCGATGAGATCACGGTGGATCTGGACGTGGTAGGACGCCTCCGCTTGCTGCAGTTCTTCAAGCAGGAGAGCGAAGAGCGCGGTGCAACCATCCTGTACGCGACCCACATCTTTGACGGACTCGAGGGATGGGTTACCCACGTCGCGTACATGGAGGAAGGCAGCATCGTCAGAGGTGGCCCCATCGCAGAGGTCAAGGACGTTGCGGCAGCGGCGGCAGCGAATGGCGATAAGAAGCTCTTGCATGTTGTGGAGGATTGGCTCCGGGTCGAGCGGGATGCGAGGATGGCGCGTATTGCGGCGGCAGGGAGCACAGGTGCAAGCTCAGAGACGTCAGTGCGCCCGCAACGCACTCCTTGCATGCCAAGCAAGCACCTGGCCTTTTTCCGATGAAATTGCGTTGTGCTCGAGCGTAGGAAGTTGCAGATCGGACTCGGCTAGCTGGGTACGTAGGAGCTTGCAGCTGATCTTGTCGCGAGGTTTTTGTGCATGGTGGTGGTTCTTCAGGGCTCAAATTTGGTGGTGGGCGCCAGTGACGCTTCCATTACAGCTCTCTACGAGATTCATGAAATCGTTTCGGCTGGGTGGGCCTTGTTCTTCGTGTTGTTCGTGGACTTCCGGCCCCTTCACGGACACTGCAACACCCCATGGATACGAGAACTGCCCGGTAGTTCTCACGTACTTTGTGAATGAACGCCGCTGATGGTTGATTAATCTGGTGCTAGCCACAGGAGCAGGCACTGGCCGTCCAGGTCCCTTGACGTATGAACTTAGTTATAAAGAGTCGCGAATCACATACTGCAAGCAATGCTCACTCCCAAGAAAGGGTCACGGTGTTGTTTTTGCAGCTTGCCAAAATCATAACCGTCGTAGCTTGAGCTAGATTTCAAGTAGGGCAGCTCGAGCGTCGGAGTTATGAACAGGTTTGCACTTTGCAGTTTGCCATCATCTTTGGTTTGTAAAGTGCAATCATTGTGAGGTTATGCCTTGTAAGCTTCAGCATTGGACTGCACGACAATTTTTGAAGGCTTTGACAGCTTTGACGCATCTCACCCTTGCTCTTGTGGCGATTGCTGGATTCGCTGATACTCTATCTAATTACTTCTGACACCTTGAACGTGCATCTCTCCAGCTTGGACACTAATAACCTGTGACGGAAATGCTTGGTTAGGTCCGTCAACGCAAGGAAGTATGGCTCCCGGCAGGAAAATTATTGCCACACGCTTTGGGGATTTTGCAGCGAATGAGCAAGCAGAGCGGTGTTGCCTCGGGGACCTGACAAACTCAGTCCAGGAAGATGTCCAAAATTTGCTTGCCGACACAACCAAGAGAGTCTATCAACTTCGCGGCCGCACCGTGACAATCAACGCACCGGAGGTGAATCAAATTGAACGCAAGCTATGGCGCATCCTGCCCCACAACTGAATGCTCTCAAACTTTCGACCGCAGGGAAGCCATCGTAAGAAGGCAGCAAAAACAGGCAATACTGTGGTCCAAGAACCAGCTATTTCTCAAGGTGCTGCGGACCAGCAGCCGCAGCAGGTCGATGCACACGCGTCAGCTCCAGCATCGGCGTCCGAACCAGCGCCTGGACCAGTCTTAGGACCGGCACCTGAACCAAGTTCGGCGCAAGCATCAGCGCCTAACGAGCAGGAAACAGCCGAGGATGTTCGCGCTGCTGTGCAGGATCCGCCTGAAGCGACCGATGCGGAGCCGAAGCGTGCAGGCAAGAAGCGGGGGCGAGCCCCAAAAGGAGCTGCGGCAGCACCGCAAGCAAAGTCAAAGCGGACTAAGGCCCAGGCCGCGCAGCAAGGCACTGCAGACGCTGTCCTTGCCGAGGGCGGAACAAGCGCTCCGGCCTTGGATGATAAGCCCGCTGTGGACGACAACGACATCAGTGACCGTGCAGAAGCAGCCGCAGCACACTGCGAGTCCGTTGTTGAGGCACCGCCGGCTCAGCAGCGTGCGAACGTGGAGGACAGCGCACCTGCCCCGGGACGAGGCCACCGTGAAGAGCAGGCAACCAAGTCGGCTCCCACAGAGCCGCCTGCGGAGGCTCAGGCGGCGCAGCTCGCACCTGCGCCGGAGCTCCGCATGACACGATTGAGGCGCGTCCAGCTTGCGGATGCCAACGCAGGAACATCAACCGCAGCGACGTCAGCCGCACCGGCAGCGAAGCGAACTCGTGAGCGGGGCACGGGGCAAAAGCGCGACCTCAACGTGGCACAGCTTGGTTCTCCCGGGCTACATCCCAAGACGAAGGCGGCAACTAAAAGCGGAGCCGCCGGCATTCCCTTGCCTACTGGCGACAGCGTGGCCGCTCGCAAGGCCAGCGACGCAGCTGCCCCCGAGCCAAGTGGCGCAGTAGCTGCGCCGCAAGCACCACCAGCACCGGTGCTGGAAGAGGGTTCCCGTCGCTCGGAACGGAACGCCGGACCGTCCCAGTCACCTGCCGCCGCTAAACAGCACCTGAGCATACAGCAGCCTGGTGATCCTGCGGGAGCGGTATCAGTCAAGGGATATCCAAGCGCTGAAGCGAGCGCTCGCGTCTTGGACAGGGATGACACGCACCCCGGCGCTGGGACGGAGCAGTGCAGCAGCGTCTCAAAGGGTCACGATGAGGATGCTGAGCAGCTACAAGAGCCCGACTGCGGTCCAAGCGAGCAAGAGCGGATCAGGCAAGAGCCCGACGGCGGGTCAAGCGAGCAAGAGCGGATCAGTGCCTCAGTACCCGGAGCAGTCATGGAGGAGCCTTCCGCTGAGGCAGCTGTGAGCGAGGACGAGCAGATGGAGCAGCCAGCGCCCATCAGTCGATGGCCAGACCCACAGCAACTACCGGACGAGCCGCCGACAGCCAGAGGCGTGGTCACAAGGCTCCCCGCTAGTATTGCAGCAACGGTGGCATTGTACAGTGGGCGAGCCGAGGCATGCAAGCCTGGGGGCGCCAGCGGGCCGCCTGCCGCAGCCAAGGAGCCGGCATCCAATGAGCCACAGAGCAGTGGCGTTGGGTCAATGGCAGACCCTATGTGTGGCGATACGGGAGTAACTGTAGCTGTTAGCGATCCCTTCACCTTCGGCACGAAGCCCAAGGAGCAGTCGTCGCCTAATATGCCGCACTTTGGCGTGGCGCCCGAGCAAACGGCCGCTGCGCGGGAGGTCACACCGAAAGCGGCCTCTCCCGCGGCTGGGTGCATCATTGAAGCGGTGGGGGCGAACGACACGACAAGTCCCACAGCAGCCGCGGAATGCGCTGGTGGGGCCACGCCCGGGCCGGTCGGCGCAGGTCCGTTGGGTGCCACAGAGCAAACTGCAACACCTATGCCGTCGGAGGTGGTCCTGGCAGACCCTGACGGCGGCGATGACGATGAGCAGGACGCCGAGAACTGCCGCCCTCGGACTTCTTGCCAGCACCCGACGATGCTCGGCACTGGGGTCAGACCACAAGCAGAGCTCCGCAACCGTTCGCTGTCGCTGTCTGTGCCGGTGCGGTCGCCAAGCTTCATATTTCCCGGGCCGGAGGCCAGGCCGCAGCAAGACCCAGATGACAACACTGAACCTGAGGGTACGGCAGCGGAACCGTGCGACCTTGGCCCTCCGCGACTGTCGGAGCTCGAGCAGGCGTGCGACGTGGAGGGCGACGATGAGGCGGCGGCGTGCGATGACGATATGCCGGGTGCCCGACCGGGTTCGCCCATGCAAAGCCCCCGCCGTGTCGATTGCGAGCCTGGCGCCCAAGATGGAGACGCTGCAGACGCTTCTGGGCCCGTGGACGATCGGATCGAAGGGGGCGGTGACACAGCTGAAGCTTGTGATGGCGCAGGGGAGAGCGACGCGGAAGAGGAGCATGTTCGCTGCGGTACTGGCACTCGCATCAGCAGCGTGCAGGCTGTCAGCGTCCAGAAGGAAGTTGCAACTGCTGAGACCGCCGACGGACAGCACGGCTCGGATGCGGGCTGTGCGGGCCAAAGTGAGACGGCCCAGCAGCCCAAGCCCAAGGGCGGCAACCTGGTATCCGCCATCCGAAGCTTCCTGCCGCAACGTGCTGCGCCGTCACCTCTGCCGGCTGCTGGGAAAAAGACCGTAAAGGTTGGTAGCGCCACAAAGATTTCAAGGGCCGGGATGGAAATCAAACGATACATGCGAGCGCCCTGCACGTCTTTATCGATTATACGCCCCTCCTTGTTAGGTCGCATTGACAAATGACAAACTGATTGCATCTGTCCCTTCATCTGGGGGCGCAGGTGAAAGCGCTGGAGGCCGCCCAGGCCGCCAAGCAGAAGGAGGCTGCACGCGCGGCGGAGCGCGCGCTTGCGCGCGCGGCCGCTGCAGACCGCCGCCAGGTCCCGGGTGAGGCGGCGCTCCCCAACGGCGGCAGCAAACCAGCAGTGGGTGCGCCTAGCTCAGCACGGCTCACGCCGACCAAGTCCTTCGCGCAGCAAGGCGTTGAGGCCGCCGCTGCTTGCACGACGTTGCCGACAAGTAGCGCTGCACCCGTTCAGCACTGCGTTGCTAACATGGCTGTCGACGAAAAGCGCAACGGTATGTTGTCTAACTATTGTAGCGTCTAGCTTTGAATTTGTACGCCCTCGAATTATTGTGCACTCTGATTTGCAACCCATGGCATACATGCGTCTTGAGAGCCGTGCCCATCGCTCCTGCCTTGCAGACTGCGCTGCGGCGGCCGCAGTGGCCGGAAGCGTCAAGGCGAAGGCTGCCTTCTTCCAGTTGAAGGAGGAGCAGGCGAAGAAGGCTGCTGTGGAAAACGGCGCTGGTCGCAAGCAGGGGGGAGCAGCCGCTGCTGGCTGCGCACCGAGTTACAAGGCCGGCGCCAATGCCAGGTGAAACGTCGGGTAATCATTTTCGGAAGTTGATTTTGACAAACCCAGCTCACAGGCAGCACGCGGCGCTGACTTACCCTGTCACCATATGATGCTAAAGGGGATCCCGCGGGTCATTGGTGACAGCACCTGCCGCCTCACCACACACTGCAAAAACGAAACCATATGCGGCGCTACATGAGGTGCTGACGCAGGCATGTGTACCCTGTGTTGTCGCACCTGTACGCAGGGTTGCATTGGCAGTTGGCGATAACGAGGCTGCGCTGGAGGCCTCAGCTGCGCCAGCTCTGCAGCCAGCGTATCGTGCACAGGGGCCCGGCGCATCAGGAGCAGCCCCAACTGCACCGTCGGTCAGTCGCGGCGCTAACCAAGCCCCGGTTGTGCAGGCTGCTGAAACTGCTGCGGACAAGCACAAGCGCGTTGAGGCCAAGCGTCGTGAGGAGGAAGAGCGGCGGCGCGCAGAGCTGGAGGCTCGCACGAAAGCCAAGGACGACAAGCTGCGGAACTTTGAGGCAGCCAAGCAGCAGCAGCGGGCTGGCGGTGGCGGCGGTGCGCTGCGTCCTCCGGCGCCGGCACCAGGCAACCCGCTAGCGGTACAACCGGCCGGCAAACGGCCGCCACCCAACGCTGCTGGCGCAGGTACACAACGTTGAATACCTGATGGGCTTTTGCGTTTGGCTTGCTCCATCTGGGTCCTTGCAAACTCGTCTGGACCTAGCAGCACGTAATGAATGCTGGCACCAACTGAATGAAAGCTTATTTGTGCGTACCCGTCAGGTCAAGGCGCAAATGTTCAGATCAAGCCAGAGCCGGAGTCTTTCAAGACAGGTCCCGCTGGACCTAGCTGCGCGCGGACACCAGGGCCGAGCGCCTGCCCTGCGCGGACACCGGGGCCAAAGGCTGGGCCGGCGGCCAGCAACATGGTTTCTCCAGCTGTTCAGCTGCAGGTCAAGTTCCTGCCGACGGTCCACGCCCAGGCGGAAGGCGGCAGGGCTGCAGGTGGTGCGCCTGGCCTGCCCAAGCCGCGGCCACCAGGAACTGCACAGGCGAAGCCAGCGCAGGCGGCGCCGGCCGCTAACGCGGCAGCTGGGAAACCGAATGGCGCGACGCCGGCGACCCGTGACCTGACGGAGGAGGATCGACGGAACGTGCACGCGATTCAGACGTCCCCGTACGTCCAGTCGGTGAAGCCTCGCACGCCTGGTTTGGCGACGGCCACGAAGCCCGTCTTTGCGAGCTACGAGATTTCGCCGTACAGGTACGTGATCGTTAGTTGCTTATTGCCCGTCTTCGTTGTGCTTGCCCTACTCGAACATGTATGATTGTTATTAACATGGCGCTTTAACCGCTTAGCGCGCCGGCATGAATCTGTTCCTAGTCAAATTCTGCCTTTGTCCTGCGTGGCCTCTTAACAGGTCTGACTCAGATGATCTTTCGGACGACGACGACGAACCAGGACGCGTGCGCAAGCCGGTGCCTGCATGGGCGACAGGAGACGCCGTCGCGAAAGCGCTTATCGCACAGGCGGGGCTGGATCCCGACCTCATTTTCGGTATCTATCCGTCGACCATTGACCTGATCAAAGTCTTTTCGGACATGCCCCCGCCGGGGAAAACGGACGCCCGTGGACGCCCGCGACGTGACTACAGGCGGCGTGGCAGCAGCGGTATCTGGGACGCAGACATGTGAAATTGCTGGACGAGAGTTGTATGCGAAACTTGGACCATGTCGAGGGGACAACGATTTTGACCGCTGACTCTTCACATTGCGGAATTCGAGGTTTGGGGCAAGTGTCAATAAAATGAGTTTAGGAGACTTGGGGTGGGTGGGATGACGGAGGTGACATAAGGTACTGTGGGTTGCTGGTGCAGGAGTGACATTACATCGACGTAGGTTGACCAATGACCAACTGACGTCGTCATCGCGTGATATCCCATCGGAATTTTCAATGCCAATGCCAACGCATCCCTTTCGTGACTGCCATGGCAGTTGTGGGACGCAATGATTCAGGGCCCGACAACAAGCTGAGCCCAGTGCACAAAAAGGTGTAAGACACGCGGGTGTACGTGCGTCGGCAAAGCCCTTCCATCAGGCATCAAGCCCCCTTGTAACCCCGTCCGCCGCAGCCGCATAGACTCTAAAATAAAATGTTCTTCGGCTTTGGTGCGCCATAGAAACGCTTGAAGTCCCGCTCATTTCGACGGATGGCTTCCTCCTTTGAGATTGCGCCGTCTGCCACCCTACAAGCAACATGTATTTTACATTTGTCAGGTCATGGCTGCTTAATTTGGCAAAGAGTGCGCCGGGTGCCTTACCGGGTCCCTTTCGGCTCGCCTTTCTGTTGCACCAAGTTGCCGTCGCGCACGATGAACACTCCAGACGCAACCTCCCCTGGTTGCTTTGGCGTGACAACTCTTAAGTACCCAATCCTAGACGTCAGTTCTCTCAGGTGTTTTAATTGCTCTTCTGGATTAGTCACGAACTGTCGTTGACGAATAGTGAGCCGGGCCTCACCGAGTGCATCAGAGCGCTTAGCTGGATCAAGGCGAGCAATCAACCGAAGCAATTCACGATACCTATTCAATACAGCAGCGCGATGAGTCCCGCCCATGGATAACGTATTTACCCCCTGCCCTGTAAACGCCCAGTAGCGCAATTACAGCGACCGAAATGGAGGACCTAACGACAACAAGCTACTATGTCACAAAGCACAGATGTCGTACAACAAGCTGACTTGGATGACGGGATGATCGATTATGGCGCCCGCATGACATGGTCTTCTATGATGGGATGTCGGCACCCGTGAGAGCCTCATTGGCTCGACGTTGTACAGCCCGGGCATGCTGCTCTATTGAATCCTTACCGGCGGTGATGCCCCGCAAATGCATGCATACAGGGTGTATCGGAATAGGACCCAAGGTATATGCAGAGGCACGTGGATCCGTCCTGGAAACCCCTTGGTTATGAACCGTTACAACGGTTACAAGTCGTGGACCCTATCCGGGCGCGCATCTATGTAACCGTTTCAAGGTGGAACCGTATCCCGACCGGGTGTTCCAACGGGCCCAGATATCAGGCAGCGAATGCGCAGCCGAGGAAACGATTGCAAACGTCGTTTGTTGCGCAGAAGCCACAATCGGCAGTCCAGCTACTCACCAGCTCCACATGCCTCCAACTCGACGAGTGATCCACAATACTGTATGACGACTAACGCCATGTCCTGGCAGGTAGACGTGCCTGCCCGTCAGTCCAACGTGGCATCTGACAAAACCATCCAACCCTTGGTACAGTTCGACAAACTTTCGAGGCCGGAGGACAACTGGCTATTCCTTGTGAACCTGACAAGCACCGTATGACCGGTCAAAACCATCCTTACTGTCAACTCAGGCCCAAGCAATCGACCGAAAAAGAGACAGACGAACAACAGACAAGGCGGTCTGACGAACCCCACAGCTTTCAACGACAAGATACGCAGTGCACGGGATGTTTGGCAATACCCCAATAGCCTGTGTTCGGTTCGCGTTGGCTTACCTGGGTTGCAGAGCTTTGTTCTCTTTTCCCCGCAGCCTGTCCATGTGCATGGACCATGCCCACTGTGACCGTTATTACTAGCACTTCAAGGAATGCTCGCGGCCACGTGACTGCGACAACCGCCGCGCCACGTGTGAGCACCGACACCGCCCTGCCTGATTCCCGCGGTATTACCCGCGTCCGATGCTTGCCATCCTGTCCTTGCGCCCGTGATAATTTAGACATCGTTCGTTGGGCGTTCGACACAATCGTCCCAGGAAAATCATATCAGCAGACATTCGTGCTTCAACCTTGGCCTCCCCCGGCAAGTGGCATGGAGCTCATCGGAGTGCCCGCACACCGGGGCACCTCGTCATGATCACCCGCCGGGGCCCCCAGCTTATCGATGGCCGACAGCCACTTTCTCGATCGGCTCCAGGCTGTTGAAGTGCGACTGGCAAACCACGCACGCCAGCAGCATTCCGACGCACACGCCAAACATCACCGACAGCGGATACGCGCTGACCTGCGGAGGGAGCCATCGGTGGGCACATGCAACGGGGTGTTGAAGCACACTAGGCGGGAGGCACGCATGGGTTCTCCAAGGCTTCATGCCCTCACAGATCGGCACCCACGCATCACCCCGCACTCCAGCTCCCAGCTCCGATGCCTGGGCCCACCTTGTGGAGCACGATGCAGACGAAGAGGTTCAGAGGTATGCGGAAGATGTTGATGATGGTTGCGCGCAGCTCCTCCGGGACGTAGTGCGCGCGGAGGGCCATCATGGAGGGCCAGAAGACGCCTATGCACGCTTCGAACCCGCAGAATGCCAGCAACTGCAGCTTCCCCGACATGGACAGGCCGCCCGCGCCGTTGTCCACGAGCGACGAACCCCCTGCGGCAGTGCCCGTTTGCAAGCGCGGGCGCTTCGGATGCGCTCGGTAGCGTTGCACCGGAATGCGGTGCCGTCCCTCCATTGAACAATGCAACCCGATAGTACCTCATTCCCTCTGATGTACCCGATATTAAATCCTAACACAATCCTAATACCTTTGGCACACGCATCCCACCTGGAACACTACCCAAGCTGAATAGATGCCCCATGCAATCTTTGCCTGCCCAACACATCACCATGCGCATCCATAGTCCTGTACGGCGAATGCACGGGCTGATCCCTTGATGATAAACGAGACGGGTGTCATGACCACGTGTCTCACCGGAGCCCGGCTCTCTCCTCTCCATGTGGAAGAACAGCGGCACCCCCAAGGCCACAGCGCTGGCGGCATACACAACGCTCATGTAGCGTTCGGGCGGGGAACGGCGGATCAGAATGCCCGTGCCAGCGCTTCCAGCCTGCGCAGGCACGGGCAGCGGGCAGGCCCTCAGCGCCACAGTCCCAGGCGTGGACCCTCCAGGACTCACAACACCGCAAGTACACAAAACCTCCATGCCACGCGTGCACACGGTGCGCACACCGCGCCGTCATATCTGGCACGGATTTGGACACCACCCCATGCAGTACTCGCCATGCATGCCGTCATGAAGCAGGAGAAGACCAAGCCGTGCGGGATCTTCTCCCCGTTGGGACTGAGAGCGGGCGTCCAGAGGAAGACGAAGGTGTACATAGACGCCTCAAACAGGGACTGCATAGCGCCCAATAGCGCGATGCGCGGGTCTGCAACACATCGCACGGCAGCGGAAGGCAGCAAGTAGGCCCAGAGATTTCATGGAGCCGAGCCGAACAAGCATATGAAGTACGGTACAAAGGCAGCAAGGTACGACACCAGCCACACCGCTGAGGCGGCAGTGTTGTGTCATTCAGTTCGTGGTAAGAGCGCTTCTCACGGAACGTGATCCGAAGCAGAAAGCACGAGTCACTGCTCCAGAATCATGAAGACGGCAGGCATTGGGTTATCGGGCTGTGCCGTACCGCTGCTACTCGCCGTCGTTTTGATTGGACAGTGCGATGCCCATCAAGGACCCCGTATGCGTCAGGAGCACAGTCCCGCGTCTTGCAGCACACCAATTGCCAAGCGCACTGAGCTGTGCCGCTCCCGTCCTCTGCCCCCACTGATCAGCATCAAGGCGCTGGGGATGTTTAACCGCCTGGTGGCCCTCCGGCGAGCTGCCGTCATCCACTCGAGGTGCACCCACCTGCAAACTACTTTCCGCAATTCTGGTCCCGTTCTAGATTCTGACGCGTTGGTGGGAAGCTAGCTTCCACCCAGCCAAGGACAAACCAAAGCAAGTCTCAAAACGCGCGCTTCCACGCGCCAATGGCCATCGAGGCCACGGACGGCTCAACCGCCCCCACACCCAACGAGCCCTCCGACCGCTCCACATCCCCCCTCGCCTGCCGGCTGACGTTGACCTACCCGTCCGGATCGCCTCCCAGCCCAGCGCAAGCTGGGCGCCCAGGGAGCGTCGGTTGTTCGCGTCCCCATAGTTCTCCCCCCAGGTGGCCAGCACCATCGCCCCGCCCGCCAGCATCACTACGATGGCCGCATCGAAGGGCGCCACGGGGCCCAGCCGCAGGTCCTCCACGAGCACATTGCCCACCAGGCCAGACACGATGGCCACCAGGCCGGCCCCAAGGAAGACCGCCTTGGAGAAGCTGCAGGGGTGGAAGGGGCAGACAGCCCGGGGGGCCCGAGGGCTCGGACATACTGCTAGGCTGTGAACTAGGTAAGCTGCGGTGAGCAAGAGACAGGGCCTGACGCAGAGTGGGGTCGTGTGCCGCCGTCTCGGCTGCTGTGCGCGGAGCGCTGCGTGCTGCTTGGCACAGGACGCCATGAGGTCTACACCGCAAACTTATGCAAAAGAGACCCGGTGCACCCTGGTGGCCTGCGATGTCCCCCTGTGGCTCACACACCCCAGTGGGGTGTTCATTGCGTTCGTGGTGTTCTTGAGCGTGTTGCAATTAACAATCGGCCCCTGATTCCCCGTCCTTGCCAACACACCAAGGCAGGCTCGAATTTCCGGGTCTTATCCGATACTTCGATACCGAAACCCCCCGTGTTCAGTTTTTGCTGGGCGTCCCATCCATCACCCGAGGGTCCCTCGGCCATCCTGATGTCACGAACCGGCCCACTCACGTGTCCGCCAGCAGCGCCTGCGGGAATCCTCGCCGGTTGTGCTCCGCCACGAGCCAGCTCTCAAAAACAGAGAACAGCAGGCTGGTTGCGATTCCACCGAGTAGCCGCCCCAACATGAGCACTGAGTACATTGCGCTGTGCTTGGTCAGGCACGACAGGCAGTACGTTAAGACGTACGCCAACGATGCAGTCCGGCGGCCGCTGGGAACAAATGGGAGCAGGTCATGTTGAGAATCAGCATTACGATGGCTAAGCGGACCATTTGCCTTGACAAGAAGCGTGCCAGATCTCAGGCTTGGGATTGCATTAACAATGTCAAAACCGTGTAGTACGAGGGCCCTATTGTTGCCCCATAGTCCGAAAATGCAATAGGACGACTCTCTTTCGTAGCGTACCCGTACCCTAAGTAACACACCCCATGCTCTCACCTAACACCCGCGCTCGCGCTTACATGATATCAGCCAACGCTCCAACAATGGTACCAAATACCAACGAGCTCCCGAATCCCATGATGAAAAAATGCCCTATGTCTCCCACCGTGTAGCCATAATGTTCGTACAGCGCGTAGATGTACGGACCCTGCAGCCAATCACCCGCTGTCCAAGGACGTAGGCAGGCGGCCACGACGGTGTTAGTAATCAAAGCCCTGACACTGTCAAAGGCAGCACACGCATTAGCAACCCTCATCGTGTTGACCAACAAGAACGGGAGGCAAGCACGGCAATCAGTTCATGACGTCTTAGATAGTGCGCAGGGTATCTGAGCAAGCACTCGGCTCAACGCAAGATGTCGCCAGCCTAGCGCCGGCAGTAGCAAACTTTCGGCAGCTGATCTTACTGACACATACTCACCCATCATCAAGCAAAAAACTGTTAAGTAATTCAAGCGGAAAGATTTGAACCGCCTTTGTTCATCGAAGTCCGGCAACGTTGACAACGGATTTGATGCCTCAGTCCCTGACCGAAAATTCAACAGGATGGCCAATAATCCCAAAGCGGTAAAAAGGCCGAGGTAGAAGAAATCCATGTTGCACAACTTTTTGAACGCCGATCACAGCAGCTTTAGACTAGTACTGCCATGCAAATATTCCAGTGAACCAAGCCATTGCACATACAAACATGCGTAAATGTTGAGGCAACTCTGGCCCCCTCGCATGACCAAAAGGTATCAAACTGTGCATAGCAAAAAATCATCTTTACGCTTGCTCAAAGAGAATAACAATTGCTAAATCGAAAGCAGAGAGTCCCTGTCCTGGCGTCCAAACTTGAAGATGCCGTACGGCGTCTTGCGCTGTGCGGTTGTACGTGAAAACCACGGCATTGCCCAGGCCCCTTGTCTTTCAATGTGAGATCTGCGTCAGTTTCGAGCCTTGCCTTGCAGGCTGTACCATGCCCCTGGAATGAATGAGAGTGTGTAGTCAAACGAGGAACCGTTCGTACGCACGTTAAGTACGGGACGTGCACCAGAACTAGATTTCAAATATTGCGGAGAGAACTATGCATCTCCCACTACGACGTGAAAGTCATGCAACGCGTGGTACTGAATAGAGGAATGGGCGGACCCAAGACAGCAAACAGTCTGTACACGTAGGCAGGGTGATATGCAAGGGGCATAGCAGTGCCCAACAGTCGCCTGTGTGCGAATATTATGTATCCAGTGCCCGACCCGTAAGGTAATAGAACGCTGTCGATTTTGCGCGATGTAGGGCGCGCTACTCAGCGCTACTCTCGGAAGGCGACCAACTGGTGCGGGTCTGCTGCTTTGGCCACACGGACTCACACCACAGTGAATGGTGGTGCGTGCGTGCGATCCTGGCGTTGTTTCCGCAATGAATTCACCCGCGAGCAAGACGCCGAGCAGTCAAATGACGACTGAAGGCGATGCAAGATAACGTGCAAGCGTACAGGCGTGCATGCCAAGGTAGCAAAGGGGACGCATGAAGGCTACGGCGATCTGAGTCGTACGGCATACGAACAACGACAGTTGGGCCAGGGCAAGGATTGCAGAACAAAACAGATGTGGTGTGTGTACGCGCTATACACGCTCCTCATGGGAAACGCAGTTTGAGGACGGACTCTCGTAGTAGTAAGGTAACGGTGCGTTTAGCGGTTACTGTATAAACGGTGATGCTTGATGTGGGGCCACGGAGCTGTGGGGACCAAGCTAGCAACTACTATACTGGTTGACGTACTTTCACGATCCAGCACCGCATATGGCCGACGCGCGCCCGCTCATGCCGGCAGCGTCGGGAAGCGTGCTGGCTCCCGACCCTCGACGTAATGTAATGTAACCGTTTCAAGGTGGACCCGACCCTCGACGTGATAGTGGAGCTCTTGACCTGTTTCCCATAATTGTGTCCACGGCTCCACCTTTGACGGTTGAAAGTATTTCTTCATCGTTTTGCGAAATGGACAGTTCCCTCTCAAGCGCTTTGCTAACCGACTCCCTCATGCTCTGTACATTGTTGACGAGGCGTCGACCGCGTCCACCAGCAGACGTCGTCGTACCGTCGCATGCATGCAAAACGGTAAGCGTCCTCACTATAATAACATGAGGGTATTTGCACTCTTGCGGGTGGGGTAGATACTCTGTGGGGTACTTCAAAAAACATGTCGACTCCCTTCCGTGAAAGGGTTGCGTTTGGGTACGCTTCCACAGTTGGCCGCTGTGCGACGATTCGTTTCGTAGGTTCAGTACAGGCGGGACCCGCGCAATGCCTGCAAATGGTGGAAAACATTTGAAGATGATTGGCCAAACTATGTGCCCCTGCACCATACATGCATTGGCCGTGGCTTTCCAACTTACCGTACGACAGACGTGCAACGGATCGTACGCCATCTTGGCGTTGCCGATTGATCCATGTTTGCGCACTACTATTCCTATCTACAAGAAACGCGCTCTAACGATACAAAATCCTGATAAAGTGGTATTCATCGTGTCAGTCGTACTCATCACAAGGAGCCAAAACAGTACCAAAGTGCCCCAACAGATCCTCACCACAACCTGCAGTTGCTGTGATTATTGCAACGTCAACGCTGAATTGCTGGTAAGCATTGTGCGATTGCGAGCTGTGGAAAGTGGCGATGGAGCCCGCCGCACGCCACAGACGGGTGTGGTTGGAGGTAAGAACTGAACGAATTGACGTATTATGAAATATTTCTGTATGCAAGTTGAACTAAAATTTGGCTGAGGGCTAAAGATATGCGCTCATCCTCGCAGCTGTTCACGCAAGCTGTGGCCCTCGGTGCTATGATTTGGGGGTTGAAAGTATGCCTTCAATACATTGACCCCTATCGGGAGCAACGCGAACAGGTTCGTCTGAAAGGGTTGCAGTATTTTGTATTACAACAAGTTACCGTCGTTTTACTTGGTAGCGGCGCTTATGGTTTCAGGCAAAAAAACGAGCGGCATTTTTGAAGCAGCAGCTTGGCAGGTCGTTGGACCTCAACGAGTTTGAGCAGCTGTTGGCGGCCCAAGTCGTGAATCCGGACCACATCGAAGTGGAGATGCAGGATGTGTCTGGCCTTGAAAACATCGTTGCAGACCTGGTAAGCGGAATCATTAATACACGACGGATGACCCATGGGGCATTCTGTAGGTACCGATGGAAGACGACATGACACAGGCTGGCAAATAGCTTTCCTTTTGCGGCACGAACGAGATGGTTCCCAGCGTTGGATACAAGTATCCGTCAAAGATCGTAACAGTCTGATCGACTGTGTCACAATTTCGTGTTAGCCCCGGGTTTCTTAAGACGCGTTGCCGGCCAGTGGGTAGAGATGGCACACCTGGCACTTGCTTGGGAGGAAACGTCTTTGGCGGGCACCTGCTGTTATGTCCGGACTGGCCTCAGGAGACCAAGCTTCTCTATCCCCTCATGCGGCCGGAGCTCTATCGGACGACGCTCTGGAAGCAGACAAAGGGCGTCTTGCTGTGAGCGGGGCCCCATGGAGGGAAAGGGCAGTTCGTAGCAACATGCACGAGGGGCTACGTGGGCCTAGCCTCTGGGAGGCAGGCATCGATCTAGAAAATATCTGACATAACGGCAGCGGGCGGGACACCGTCTCCACAAACACTAATAATTACGCATATGGGTCCTCCAGGCGCGCAGCTCCCAAACGGGTGGATTGCTATTATAACTCTGTGTGTACATGTCCCTCACCATTAATCTCATTATTCCACTCACTCGCAACAACGACCTCGCCACGTGCCCTCCCAGCTGCCGGTCCCTCACCATTAATCTCATTATTCCACTCACTCGCAACAACGACCTCGCCACGTGCCCTCCCAGCTGCCGGTCCGAAGCCACAACGCACGGGAAGTTGCTCTACACGACTAACAGTCCCCATCGCCTAGATGGCAAATCTCTGCGTGCCCCACATCCCAACAAGCCATGAAGCCAACCCCTGACTGAGCCCCGGTCGGTATTGCCCTCTTTACTCCTCCCTGCTGTTGCTGCTGCTGCGCTC
This sequence comes from Eudorina sp. 2006-703-Eu-15, assembly GCA_003117195.1. NCBI lineage: Eukaryota > Viridiplantae > Chlorophyta > Chlorophyceae > Chlamydomonadales > Volvocaceae > Eudorina > Eudorina sp. 2006-703-Eu-15. Next base: position 459,563 of record BDSI01000012.1, read on the forward strand.
CATCACGCCTCACGATAGCTACGGTCCGCCGGGCACTGGCAAGACGATGCTGGCCAAGGTCGGGCATTAATTACCGGATTACCGTTCCACGTCGTGCTAGGATGGATTTTGGATTAGGATACAATGCTGGAATATATGTGTTGACCCCCAAAGCTGGCGGCATTGTTTGAGCGAATCATGCCGAGGTCGATATGTGGGTATGTATTGTTGTTGGGAAATCAGCTGCGTAGTGCCCGCTTCCGGTCGCGCATCATTCTGTGGGCATGATCGCCCGCGCCCGGCCCGCAGGCCCTAGCCAAGCAGTCCAACTGCTTCTTCCTCAACATCACCGCCTCCTCCATCATGAGCAAATGGTTGGGAGACGCCAACCGCCTGGTACGGGCGGTGTTCAGCCTGGCCGCCAAACTGGAGCCTTGCATCATCTTTATAGGTAATGCGTAGGGCCTTATCACTCGGGGGGAGGGCGGCATCATGACACGTCGCGGCTCTTCAGATCCCGCACGTTGCTGTCGCAAGCATCATTGGCGGTGGGGTTGATCGTCACATTGGATGGCTCCCGTGTGCGTGTGTGTTCAACAAGAAGCCCACCCGTGTGCGTGTGCGTGTTAAAGAGAACTGTGTGTGTGTGTTACATATCTGCCGGGCCGACACTGGCCTGGGGCGCTAACCCGCCCCATACGGGAGACCGCCGAAGCACTCTCCCCCGGATACGGGGGAGAGGGGCGTGTGTGTGTGTGTGTTGGGGGGGTCCTCTGGCCGCATGCACAGGCTGATTGTTAGAGGCATGCACATACTGGGTTGTCTGAGGCGCCGTCACACGCATGGGTGCGCTCCGGATCTGCGCTGAGGGAGCTTGACGAAGATGTGTGCGTCGTTGTGCGGACCAGGATGGCGCTTGTTGCGCCCTTGACTTCTCCGGCCCATACATTGCGCACGCCTTCGCCATGCACACCCTCAGATGAGGTGGACGCCATGCTTGGCAAGCGCGGCAGTAGCAGCGAGCACGAGGCGATGCTGCAGGTCAAGACGGAGTTCATGCAGCTCTGGGACGGCATGGAGTCAAGCAGAGGCCAGGTGCGTATTGCATTCGTGGCCACTTGAGGACTTCGATTACATGGCTAGGCTAGGCTAGGCTAGGCTAGGCTAGTACGGCTAGGCTAGTGAACGTTTGCGTACGCACTTAACGGAGTGGCGCACTTAACGGAGTGGCGTACGCAGTGCGCGCCGAGGGCCTTCACGGCGGTGGTGTCCCTGGTGAAGGCTGCGGTAATGTGAAGGCTGCGGTGATATGAAGGCTGGAGTGATGTGAAGGCTGGGATGATGTTTCAACGAACTGAATCTGAAAAGTATACTTAAATGGACTCCTGCGCGGGGCGTGGGCAGCGACCGCGTTGCCAGAGACGTTCTGCTGAGCGTATCGGTTTTGTTGCTGGTTGGGCACACATGAACCAACGGAAACATTTCTACTGGGCGCGGGGGTATCACGAGTGTTCGGTCACGTTCGCCTGGGGAAAACACCGCACGACCGTCAGTGCACCTACTCGTCAGTGCACCTACCACTGCATGACTTGTTAGTGCGCCTACCATGCAGCACACATGCACCACACATGTACCGCACATGCACCACTCCACACATGCACCGCACATGTACCGCACATGCACCACTCCACACATGCACCACACATGTACCGCACATGTACCGCACATGTACCGCACATGTACCGCACATGTACCGCACATGGGTCCGCTGTCAACCCATGCCTGCCACGGCATTTCCTGCTGCGCAACCGCAACCGGGGGTCAGGTGGTGTCAGCAGGGTTGCGAACAACAATTAAAGTCTGGTCCGTTGCTGTTCTGCGTGGGCTCGTTTCTGTCGATCCTCGTCTTCTTCACTCGTTTTAAGCCAAATTATTACCTTGGCTGCTCTGGGACCCTGCAGCGTGTGGTAGTTATGGGCGCTACGAACCGGCCCTGGATGGTGGACGAGGCGGTGCTGCGGAGGTTCACCCTCATGTATGAGGTAAGGTGGTAAGCCACCCTCGAGGCTGCCGTTGGGGAATTGGCGTCGGTTGGAAGCCCTCAACGCCATCCAAACAGGCCGTTGCTTGCGACTGTGCTGTCAGCACGGTGACGTGTCCATGCATGTGGCACACGGCCGACGTGATGCCGTAGACAGCCGGCCCAAGCGCGGTTTGCCGGGGATCTGGTTGACGGTCGAGTGAGAGCGCCGCACGAAACGCGGTGGCGGCCCGCGGTCATCCGGCCCTCCTGCTGCAGATCGGCCTGCCCGATGCAGCCCAGCGTCGGTCCATCCTGCTGGGTTACCTGCGCAAACACAACAACGAGGTGCCCAACAGCGTCGCACCAGAGCTGTTGTTCAGCCGCGACGCCGACAGGAACAGCAGCGGCTTGGCCACGGAGGCGCAGGCGCGCCAGCAGAATGGCAGCGCCGCCAGCGCAGCAGGAGCCGGCGGTTCCGGCGAGCCCAGCGCGCTGGATCGCATTGCGGAGGCCACCGAGGGCTTCAGCGGCAGCGACCTACTCGAGCTCTGCTCGCAGGCGGCGCAGCGGGTCCTGGCGGAGCACCTGCACGAGCTGCAGACCGCGTGAGTCACCTCGGACCCCTCCCGACCGGCGTGCTCGTCGTGGCATCCGGACTTGCCTTGCGCTTTAGGCACAGCCACGAGTCGCTTCTGGGTTCGTTCACCATTTGCAGCTCGTGCGCCGCTGCGCTTTTGCTTGATCGGAGCTGGACGACTACGTGCGGTTCGAGAAGTTGAGCTGGCTGGCCAACCCACCCGGCGGGCCAGCAAGCCCCTGTTTGGTATGTTGGCCTATTATCTGCAAGGTGCCATAACATGGATTGGAATGCTGTCGAGCCGTTTGGGTTCCCGTTCTCGCTGTCTGCCTTCTTTTGGCTGCAGGGCGGCGTCTGGGACGGATGACCGCGAAGCTCACGCCATGAGACCCATGGGTCTGTCAGATTTGGAGGACGCCCTGACGCACGTGCGCCCTTCGTTGCACCGGGCGGACGAGTACAGCAAGGTAAGGCAAGCACGAGATAGACTTTGCTCTAATCCTGGCATGGCACTAAGTCACTACTTGTTCGGGATTTCCTTATGGGGGACACTAGGGACTTCCTTATTCTGTGTTTCAAGTTTTTACGAGGTGTTGAAAGCATCGGCTATGTGGTGTGTGCTTTCCAATTCTTGTTGTTTTCAGGGAATGTCGGCAAGCTCGGGTACGTCCGGACCCTTCAGCCCTGACATGGCGACGGCGTTGGCCCTGCTCATGCAGCATCTGCGGGCGAGCTGAGGAAAATCCATATATCCTACGCCAGCTGCTGTCAACAGTCAACTTGTCCTCCGGGGAAACAGTGCTGCACTGTCACTTGCCTGATAGGTTGCGAGCACGCTGTTGGGGTGCCCACGCCGACATTCATGCGTCCGCTGTAAGTGCAGATGGATATGCTGTTCACAAGGTTTCCAAGTAGGTTATTTAATGGTAACTGAGTGAAGAGCCGGAGTTAGGAGCCTTGGTTGCAGCAGTTGTGCTACACAACTCAGCTTCCTGATCAAACTGAATGACAAAGTAGATCGGTGGGCTTCGTTACTGAGGCGGGTTGTTGGTGCAACACACGCGGCTTGTTGCGATGCCTCCGATTGTAAAATGGACGTGTAAGTACAGAAGGCAGCCTGGGGATTTTTGGATAGTGTGTTACATGTGAAGCGTTTTATTAGATCCTAAAATTTGACACGGCGCAATAGATGCCATTCGTCAATGGATCACTTGCGGGCCCATGGGACCCCATTGGCAAGCGCCGCCATCTTCAATCTTCTGGGCGACTGTCCAAACAGTCATAGTCTTTGTGCACGCAGCGTATCGTTAATCGGTGACGACCTCGAAGCATGCACAGCGATATTAACAGATCGCGACAGCGACAATAAATTAGAATGCACGGAATGAACAAAACAACAAAAATGTCAACATATTTACACAGCGCACAACGTTGGCGCAGATGTACGCCAGTTGGTCAACGACCCTCCGCATACCCTACACAGCAGAAGCCGCCTTGTCAGCAACGGGGGTGCTCTGGCTAGCCTCACCCTCCGGAACCATGCCCAGGGCAATAATGAGCATACAGTTAACAGTAGCTGTCATGATAGAGCCAGCAATCCAAGTGCGCACGCGATGCTTGGTCTGAGTCTCCCAGTCCGCGGTGATCGAGTCCATGGTCAGCGTCATGTCGCACATTTGGATGTACAGGAGGGTGGCCTGCGAAGGGGAAGCCGGATATTCAATGAACATCAGACTTGTTATCCAAGTTAAAAGAGGTGAAAACGCCAGGTACCGAACACACATAGGCATGCGCGTATCATAGAAACAAAACAAGAGAACTATTCCAACAGTTATAATGTTGCACATTATCAATTTAAACTAATTGATCATTCAATTACAACGATGCCACTAGGCACTATCAACACTCACCACCGCGAACATGCCTAGCCAAGAAGCGCGAGTCTTGGCATACATGCCGCCAGCGGATGCCACCCCGACACAAACAATCAGCGCAAATTCGAGGCAGACGATGAACCTGCGTAAAACAATGGCGAACGGTAACCGAATGTGCAGTTTTCAACCGCCGCAAGTTCCGACGAGTAAAATGGCGGCAGCGCGACTCACCAGTAGTAGCGGAAATAGGTGTAACAAGCAAGACCAGTGGACAGGCCGCTCACGCCAGCGAACTGGACATCCCAGCCCTGGACACACTTATCCTGGACAGAAGCAATACCAGCAAGACTGACCGACCTGCGTACAGTTTCGCATCAAAGATTTGTAAGTATGGACATAATTGGCAGCCGGATTGAAATTCAGAGCAAGATAAAAGCCCGCGACCGCGACTCACCATGTACAGAAGGCCAGTGCAGCAAGGCCCATCACGATAGAGCTAGATGCCATCCTGCACAAACAAAAGAAATCATACGCTTGACCGAACGGGCCAAGACACAATGCTACTTCGCGGGACATGCTTCCGTAAAGGCGTGAACGGCCAACTCATCAATGAGGGTAAAATTTACAAAGAAACAGACAAAGCAAACCCTAACGATGTCTATGTAAGTTTGGCGAATGGGCCATTACAGCTACCTTGTGACGTTGGTTTGACCGGCAAGCTGTCGCAATAAGAAGAAGCGATGGTAACTGGTACAGCGAGGCGACTGTGATATTTGAATGCGCAGACTTTAAGTTCTTGATATGTAAGCGAGCAATAGAATGTTCTGCATGCTTCCGGCTTGCCTCGCTATATCTAGTCATCGTGGGCCTTATCATGCCAGCGCATTTGCAACTGTACTGTGCATTCTGAGCCCGACACCAGCCATTTGAATGTCGGACATACTCCTGATGATTTGAAATACAAGGATGCCAACAAGCGTGTGTTTCCATGAGTTTTGGTAAGGGGCGTACCTTCCAGCAACCCCTAACCAATTAAGTAACGGTTGATTACCAGAACCGATTACGCTTATGTTGTCTTAGCATCAACTTTGGAAAGGAAACGTCAAAATTACCGTGAAGTTGATCGGGAAATTGGGAAAATTGGACGGAAAATGAGACGCTGACGACAGCCTTCTAGACGATACGGTTATGCTCGTCCACGAGAAGGAAAGGGAAACTGAAAGTATTACATGTCGACACTGTCTACTGCCATGATGCATATTAGCAACCAGCCATTCGACAAATCCGTGTGCGGCAGAACGAGGGCTTGCCAGCGCGAACATCTTACACGTCATTCTCACGTCAGAGCCCCTGCCCAACCAGCTTTGCAAGGATTGGCTCCACAAAAGGCAGTTTGTCAGGCGCATGCTGCTTGTAGATGCGTATCAGAGCTTGCGACGTAACATCGGGCAGCTCAAGCTGCGCTCGGCTGCGCGAGTCTTGTACCACCACCTGCACGTGAAGATGGGCGGCACATTTGCAGTCATTTCTCGAAACGTTTTTGGGGGTACAAATATACCACGCACTCGCATGCAGCGGAGCCCACCTTGTCAGTGATGTGGGCGGTGCATGCCACCACGCCGAACAGCGCACGTAAGCTTCCGCCCCCAGTCAGCTCAATCGCTTTCGCGTAGTACGACCGCGCGGTCCTGAGGGCATTCCAAATGCGCCGTAAAGCCACCTTAGCGTGCGCAAATGCAGCATTGAATGTGCCCTACGGCATCAGCAAACAACGCATATTAGCCTGCGAACCCTGCTTCCGTGCCCGGAAAGTCACACATCTCAAGGTTGGCATTCCCTGGACTTCGAATGCAACCCGCCCGACCCCTGTGTATACATTAACACGATATGGTTGGACCATTTCACCCGATGGATGCCATTCCAATGAGCCCCCGCCCCCCCAAATACGCACTTGCAATTTGTCGGCCCTCCGATGGTATAGAGGATGTCCGCGTAGCGCACATGGAAGCTGCTGTTCGCAGGGACCAGCATAAGCAGCTCCTCGTAGCAGAAGGCTGCCTGCCGGTAGTTCTGAACCTGCGTGGGCAGGCCGGCGGGCGTGCAGTAGGGTAACTACGCGACAGCCCGCCGGACAGGCCGACAGCCCGCTAGACTGGCCACGGTCCAACGTGGAGCAGGGGGCGAGAGGCTATGCAGTAAACCTTTGTCATGCTGCTTATACGCTTCTACACCAATCGGGTCCAGATGGTCTCCAGATGGATGCAGGAGATGGCTTCAGGACACTGCCGGGCCCAGTGCGGCTCCAGTGCGGCTCGTCTCCGCAACCGTACGCTTGGCCATATGCCTGTCCGCACTTCCACCAGCTACACGGATTGGTGGTGGCGGGTCGGCCAAGCGTTTTTCAGCCTGCGAGTCCTTGGGCGAAATCTCGCCCCTTGGCCGGGCTGATCGTACCTCGAGATACATTTCCGCGAGCTCCTCCCAGGCGTCCTTGTCGTTGGCGTAAGTGTCCAGGTACTTGCGGAGCGCTTCGATGGCGGCGCTCGTGTTCCCTCGGGTGCGCTCCACGGCCACCTGGGATTGGGCCGCAAGCACGGTTGGAGCATGCAACCGCACTGCAGCGTCTTAGGCAGGCACAAATTAAAAACTTTGGGCAGCCGGCAGCGTGTTGGCGCCGTTCGTGAGGATACAGAACGATCATCATCACTCGGAAGCAGCACACGGCGGCGTCTGTACAGAAGCTGATCAGCAGGCTGCTGCAGTGAGGCGTCACAGTGCGGCAGCGCCCTTGGATGGTCGTGACAATGCGTAATACCCACCAGGCGTTTTAGGGCCATCTCGTTGGTCGGGTCCTGCGCCAGGAGATCTCGGTAGATCGCCTCCGCCTGGTTGGTTTCCATGGCAGCCTCATAGTACATGCCCTGCGCCACAGGATGGGCACCAGTAACAAGCGTGCGGCGTGGTCAAGTCGATGCAACCGCATTTCCTCAGCCAACGATCAAACGCTGGCACATGTTGGGCACCTTGCATGCTGCCCAAGCAGCCCATCCCAGTGCCATTTTCTTCCTGGCCCCACAGGCCACACACGTCCTAATGCCTTGCGCCTTGCCCAGCTGTCCAATAAACGCAAGTCCCGGTCATCCACATCGGCCGCTACCTGCAGGCGCTTTGCTCGGATGCTGTCGGGGAAGCGACGAACGATCGCGATGATTACGGACGCTGCGAACTGGAGGGCGTGGCTGTCCAGCGCCGCTACCGCCACCTGCTCGTGCACGGTCCATACTGCGAGAAGTGGCAGGGAAGGACGCCATCGAAGCGCGCGCTGTCAACGACTATACCTCCATCGTTACCGGACACTGTCTCGGACCGGAGAAAGCCGGCACTATGGAGGTGGTGCTCGTCTATCTGTTGTGGTCACTCTCAAGGCACGCTCCCAACGGATCCTGCGGGTGTGCACCGGGGAGTACGAACCCCATCAACCCTACGGCTCACATTCCTCCTCCGATAGGTGGCTCTTATAGTGCCGCAGGAGGATGTTGCCATAACGCGCCACAGTGGGCGAGTCCCGTATATGCAAGTCACGCACCTGCACGAGGGGAGTTGTCAAGCAGTCAAGGCTCCCGGGGGGACAGATCGCGCGTGCAGAAACGGCTCGCACATTACCACTTTCAAGACAATGAAAATCTCACCAGTCGCAGGTATTTAATCAGCTTTTCTGCGCTGGGGACTCCCTTGGCGCCCCGCAGCTGCCGCTCAACCTCCTCCAGCTCAATCTCCATGGTAATCAATTAATGTACGCAAAATGAGAGTATTTAAACGAACATTTCCGCAAGGTACACCTGACTTGTCCGAGGAAACTGACTAGAGTACTGATGTTTTATACCGCAAGTGCTCAAGGCGAAAATATTCGTTTAAATAGTTTGGCAATTCGGGTGTTCCAGTCCTGCTTCGGTGCATTGGCGTGGATGATGTATCAATCATATGCCGACATTTGTCAGTACTGCACCTCCTCATGTTGCCTTATGCATCAATCTGGGGAAAACCCTTGAGATGGTAATTTTGTCGCAGATCTATTGAGTTTGCTAGGCAAAATTAGCACACCCTGTCGCAGCGATCGACCATGCCACCGAGGAAAAAACCTGCGAGGGGAGAAGGGCAGGTGCGTGTCCGTTGGGATGACTTGGATCGCAGCGTACCCCCAGAATGTGCAGTGAACAGCCGACTTGCTGACGGCGGCCTCGTTTCCGTCCATGCCTTACTCGTTTTAGAGGGCACTACCAACGCGGGCATGTTACTTGTACGCATTGCTAGTCAAGTAGCTGATGTCGCCTGCAACCCGTCACCCCAGCCGCTGTCCAACTCGCCAGGACACGGTACGACGGAACACGAGGCATAAATCCGCGCGTGCGCTGTCCTCGCTCCCATATCCCGGGTTCAGGCACTTCCTCAGGCACAGGCTCCTGCCACCTCGTCCCCGTCTGATAGCATGGAGGAGAACACACGACACGCCTCGCCACGGACGCGCAGTCGGACTCAGAAAACCGACGCCCCCGCAGCCGAGAACGATGCAGGGCAGGGCGCCACGGATTCAAAACGGCGAAACGTGCGCAGAAAGTACGGCGGGGGTGGAACGACATCCGCGGATGCGGCCATGGACGCCGCCGCGGGCGCGCAACCCTCCGGCCTGCCTGCCAAGACCCGCGGGGCCGGCCGCCACAACTCGGACACGGCCGACAGCGACAAGGTCATGGAGGCTGTGGTGAAGGTGGGTGGACCCGGCGGCCCCGATCAGGAGGCTGAGATGAAGCAGGGCGATTTGCGCAGCCGGGATGACGACGGCAGGCATGCCTGCCGTCATGGGGTTGCGTCAGCCTCAAGTCAAGTGTGCATCTCTATCGATAGCTTTTGTAATTTGTATAAAGCTTTGGTTGGACTTCTAACGGCCATCTATTGTCGCCGTCCTTTGCAGGTGTTTTGCGTGCACACGGAACCCAACTATTCGCTGCCCTGGCAGCGCAAGCGGCAATACACGAGCTCGTCCAGCGGCTTCCTGCTGCCGGGCCGCCGCATCCTCACCAACGCGCACTGCGTAGATCACTACACCCAGGTGGGTGGGTGGGCGGACTGGCGGGTGGGTGGGTACGTGGGTGAATTTGTGCGGGTGACTGCGCGTCCACCCCAGCTGGTAACACGGACAGGGCGTGTGCTTCATCTCCGATCTTCTAGCGTAGGCGATGTGCTCAGCACCTGGCCTAGCGGATGTGAGTGGCCATGGGTACCGTAGTGCTAGGGACAAGCTAGCAGAGTGCCAGGGTCTAGCTGGACCCATGGGTCGGGCCGCACCACAGGGCACCAAGGGGGCCGGTCACAGGCTCACAGCACACAGCGAGGTGGAGGCGGAAGTGGAGCGAGCGACCCAGTCGCGCGTCGAGTCGCTGGCTCGCTGGCTCGCTTCTGAAATTGCATGTTGCAAGGTGGTGGGGCCCCGGGCTCAAGGATCCGAATCCCCGGGCTCAAGGATCCCCGCGGCGCCTTCTGGGGTTCATGGCTTTGGCGCCTTGCCGCCTATGTCCCCGGCGCGGCGTGTACGGCATTCCCTTGCTTTGGGCACCCCAGGTCAAAGTCAAGCGGCGAGGCTCCGACCAGAAACATGTGGCGTCGGTGCTTTCGGTCGGCACCGAGTGCGACATCGGTGAGTGCTGGTGTGGAGTGCACGTCGGTATGGATAGCCGGTGCCGTTGGATGATACAGGGGTGGTGCTGCACTACTGCGCCGGGTGAGGCGGGATGAGGCGGGGCAGGGCGGGGGTGGGAGACGGCAGCGCTCGTACGGCAGTATCGACCGAAGCAAGCGGGATGGAAAGGGTGTCATTGGGAGGGCGTTCTTGGCTCTCAGCATTTTATCACCACAAGGACACGGAAACCTAGTGGGGCACTGTGGCAGGATGATGAGGCTGGTTCCGCGTGCGCTACCCTAGTCCGTATCCTTGAGGGACACCTGCAAACCCTGCGTTGATGCGCGCGATGTGCATCCGTCCCTGCTGCTGTTCTCCCCTGGTGCGCCAGCCCCCGGCCTCGCTTGAACCGGCCTCCCTAACACCGGCCTCCCTAATACACAATGCACGGGGGGGCTTCTTGTTATGCGCGGTCAGTCTGGCTCCTCTGCCGCCCTCCGTCCCTCGCGCTCCGGCAGCTCTGCTCACGGTCGAGGACGACAAGTTCTGGGAGGGCGTGGAGCCGGTGGTGTTCGGACAGCTGCCGCAGCTGCAGGATGCAGTGGTGGGTGGAGAGCTGGGGAGCTGGGCGGGTGGGGACGTTGCCGCTGTCCGCCGCGGCCTGTAAGCCCGAACCGTCAGATGCACTCCTTTGGGGATACACGCGGTGACCCGGTGGACACCGAGAACGGAACAACAATTATCATTTATTTATTTTATTAATGCTATTATTGTTGTTGCACCGGTGTCCGCTCAACCTGGCGTGGCACAGTCATATGACCGGCACGCCCATATGTGTGCTGGATCGTTTGGTGGTGTGATTATGATCAAACCTGCATCACTGCTGAGGCCAAGGCAATTACGTACGACAACCTTGCGCGGACCCCCCTGGCCCGCCATGTCCCTCTCACCCACGCCCGCAGACGGTTGTCGGTTACCCGATTGGTGAGTCCCCCTCGGCTTCACGGGTTTGGTTTTTTGTTTTAGACCCCGCGGCGACGAGTCCGTAGAGGGCTCTGTAACAGGATGTGATCCAGCAGCTCGATCAACATCCGCGAGTGCTTCCGTTTAAGCACCACAGCCGAACACGTGGGGAGTCCTCGACTAGGAGTCCAGCCATCCCAGCTGAAGAGGATCTGGTTGAACCGGAGGTTGGGGGACTGTGGCTTTCTGGCCGATGCTGAGGCAGGTTTTTCCTTGGATGCCACCGCAGGAGGAGACACCATGAGTGTGACGTCGGGGGTGGTCAGCCGCATCGAGGTGACGTCGTACATGCACGGCTCCAGCGAGCTGCTCGGGATCCAAATCGACGCGGCGGTGAGGGGACATTGAAGCGATGGGGCAGGGGCGGTGGTGAGGGGACATTGAAGCGATGGGGCAGGAGGGCGGCGTTGGGGCCGGGGATGTCGCGTGTATCACATCGATACCATACACGTGCGCGCATTGGTCCGGTGTTTAGCGCACATGTGTGTCGGTGTTTATTGTCTGCCTGGGCATTGCTCGTGGAACAGCCTGCCTGGGGACGGAACATCGGCCCGTGACGCCCTGGGTGGGTCGTTGACGGGTGCGTATCGGTTTCGCCTCTTGGTGGGCTGCAGATCAACTCGGGGAACAGCGGCGGCCCGGCGTTCAACGAGGCGGGGGAGTGCGTGGGGATCGCGTTCCAGTCGCTCAAGGTGCGGTAAAGTGATTGCGATGAACGTGCGACATGGGGGTGTCTCTCTCGTGGACAGCCAGCCTCCCTGAACTCCTGCGCCTCGTGGACAGCGACGCGCGACACAGCACGCTAGCGGCTCAACACTCCTTCGTCCTCCCATTACGAAGCTCGATGACTTCTTGTGGTCCAAACGATGTACCGAATACGGGCGGTGACACAAAGGGCAGTTGTTGGGTCCTAGCCAGGTTGTCCATTTCCCAAGAGATTAACGCATAGGGTGCGGACATCCCTTGCTGGTCACAGCGGGTCGACCCTGGACCGCGTTTTACGACATCGATAGGAGATTTCGCGATGGGTGGCGACGGCGAAGGTGGTGTTCACCCGATCCCCCCTGTCGACGGACTCGCTGACCCGCTGACTCATGCGCCGCTCCACTGCAGCACGAAGACGCGGAGAACATCGGGTACATCATTCCCACGCCGGTCATCGAGCACTTCCTCACGGACTACGCGCGCCACGGCCGCTACACGGGCTTCCCCTGCCTGGGGGTGGAGTGGCAGAAGCTGGAGAACCCGGACCTCCGCGCGGCGCTCAAGATGAATGTGCGTGGCGGTGGGCATTCGGTGGTCGATGTTGATGCCTACTGTTGATGGCTTTCTTTAGCTGTAGCTGCGCTGTTAGGTTTGCTGCACTTTGGCTGTACCGAGGGGTGCGACGACGACTGTATGAGCGGAAGTTGTGCTGTTTGTTTCCAACGGGCTTGCAGAGTTGCGCAACGCCATGTGCCTCGGTTCACGTTATCGGCCGTGACGACACCGCCAACGACAGCCGGGCCTGTAGGGTTTTAGGGTTTTAGAGACCGAGGCTGACGCTCTTGCCGCCGCCACCGCGCGGCCACCGCCGCGTCCCTCCGCACAGCCTGACCAGAAGGGCGTGCTCATACGGCGGGTGGAGCCGACCTCAGCGGTGTCGGAGGTTCTGCACCAGAACGACGTGCTCATGTCGTTTGACGGGATCAGCATCGCCAACGACGGCACCGTGCCGTTCCGATCGGGCGAGCGGATCTCCTTCTCATACCTGGTGAGGTCCGAGAGCAGCGGACGCGTCGTGAGGAGCGGCGCGGCGCCTGTGTACCGTTGGTGTGCGCGGGGGGAAGCCCCTGGCAACCGCCTAGCCCCGCCATGTTTGCCGGCGAAGCTCTGCGGGCCGTCCCTAACGGATGCGGGCCATTAATGCCGAATGCCTCATCATGGGGAGCGCACGAGGAGCGCATGAAGCACGTGTGTTGCCGAACCCATCCTTCGAATGTGCGCGCGTAGTCGGTCGTCGTTTCGCGCTGCGCACGCACTGAAAAAAATGCGATTGAAGCGGCGTGTCGCGACTGGCGGTACCTTGACCTGCCCGCCGGCAGGTCAGCAACAAGTACACGGACGAGGAGGCGGAGCTGGTGGTGCTGCACGACGGGCAGCCGCGCACGGTGCGCGTCACGCTGCGAGCGCCCGTGCGGCTGGTGCCCTTTCACACCAAGGGCCTGCCGCCGTCGTACTTCATCGTTGCGGGGCTGGTGTTCACGACCGTCACGGTGCCGTACCTGCGCAGCGAGTAAGCGTGGGTTCCAGTGCGGGGGCCTGGACGGTGTGAAAATGACACGGTGTCGGGCGCTCGGTCGCGCAGGCTGGCCGCGCAGGCAGGTGTCAATAAGACGCGCTCGCGGGGACCGGTTAGGGCACGCTTCGGCGTCGAGAACTGCCAGCTTTGCGGCGCTGCCAACAAACCCGTTCTTGGGCATTGTTCCCGTTGTGCAACAGGTACGGGAAAGAGTACGACTTTGATGCGCCGGTCAAATTGCTGGACAAGATGATGCACGGGATGGCAGCACACGCTGAAGAGCAGGTGCGATGCGGGGCGATCCGCACTCGCGTGTCACATCGCGGGCCGCGACGGCTGGTGATGCCGCCTGCTGGGGTGGTGTGTGTGGGGGGGGTTAGGGCATTGCTTGCGAACATGACGGCGCCTGGGTTGTCCCTCCAGCGACACACCAGTCGGACCTGATGGCCCACCTTTGCGCCCATTTCTTCGAGGCGATGAGATGGAGGCATGCGTTCGTGCCGTCATGTGCGGGTGACGGGAGAGGTTGCTGAATGCGCTGAATGCGTGGCTGTCCACTCGTGATGCGCATGGCGTTCTGGCCGTTTCACGAGTGCGGCGGTCTGCCTTCGGCGCGGTCCCTTTGCGCAGGTCGTGGTGCTCAGTCAGGTCCTGGCCGCCGAGGTCAACCTGGGGTACGAGGAGATCTGCAACACGCAGGTGAGGCCGAGTCCGGTGGTGCAGCGTCCGGCACGGCTGATCGGCTTGACCTGGTCCTGCAGTACCGCAAGTCACCCCTGGCTGCTGCTGGTACGATGTCGGTAACCCACCTGTCTTGGAACCCACCTGTCTTGGAAACCGTGTTTCCCCGCATCCGTCCGATCACGGCATGCCCCAAGCCCCCACTCAACACCGGATATCGACACTTGCAGGTGGTGGCCCTGAACAACCAGCCCATCAAGAACATGGCGGACCTCGTGGCACGGGTGGACGCGTGCACCGACCCCTTCCTGTGCCTCGACCTCGAGTACAACCAGAAGGTGAGGCCCACACGGCACCAGCGTTCAGCAGCCCGCACATAGGCCGCTGGCTCCCAAATGGATGAGTTAACAGGTGATCCACACAATGCATGAAAAAACTTACTGTTTCGGGTATGCGTTATGTAACAGTTAACAGATTACACCCGGCGTCGGTTTACGTAGGTTGTGCTGGAGACGGTCAAGGCGAAGGCTGCCACCCCCGAGATCTTGGCTGTGCATTGCATAAGTCACGATCGCTCGCCAGACCTGGCGAAGACGGCGGCGGCGGTAACTGAAGGGGGCGAGAAGAACGGCGAGGCGGGCGGGTCGGGTTGTGCGGGTGCTGCATCTGGGCCGCCACGCACGAGAGCGCAAGTGAAGCAGGTGCCGGACGAGAAGAACGTGGGGGACGGGGTGCAGCCGGCGGTTGCGAACGGCAAGGTGGCCGGGGATGTGGGTGCTGAGGCGTCGGCGGGTACACACGGGAAAGCGACCAAGTCCGGCAAACGAAGCCGGCAAGGTAAAAGTGGATCGTGAGGGGAGGAGGTTGGGGCATATCGGCGGGAGGAAGGAAATGCGTTCGTCATCTTAACGCAATCGTCATCTTAACGCATGTCGGGATTGTATCGTATTGTTGAGGAGTGACGTTAGAGCTAGTGACATGTGACAGACAGGATATGACCAGGGTAACAGGTAAACCTCCCCTCGCTTCATGGGTGGGTAACGAACTTGTAGGAAGATTGTATGCTTCCTTGGCTTTTTCGACAAGGAGACATACCCATTACTCATCGAGTTGGGCGTAACAGACGATTTAACACGACCAGGGTGATGTACCAATAATGATGAACAACTTGTGTCAAAGATATCATGCATTGCAATTCGTCTTCGTAATTAGACGAAGCAAGCTGTATCAGAAGACATGTTCGTGTAGATTATTCCAAGATGAGGAGATAATTGCGTCTTATGACCGGATACGTGGACGAGGTTTCATCACCAAAATTTGTTACATTGTACTAGTTTTGAGAACGTTGGTTCGGACTAAAATGGTCTATAGATGTGGTTAAACTATGAGTTCCATACATGCGGTGGCATGAGTCACCGTTACCACCATTACGAATCGTAGCTCTACAATATCCACACTTGAGTCATCTATAGCTCAATAGAGCCCTAGCAACCATTTATAAGCAACCCACAACAATCAATCTATCAACGTGGAAAACGAACCCATCAAACGGCGGCGGCCTTGCCGGCAGGGGCCTCAGCGGGGGTCTCCTCAGCCTCAGTGACCGGCACGCTTCCGAGAGCGATGATGATAATGGAGTTAATAGTGGCCGTCATAATTGAGCCAGCAATGAGGGTGCGAACGCGGTGCTTGATCTGGCCAGTCATGTCGCTGGTGACGGAATCCAGGGTGAGGGACATGTCGGTCATCTGGATGTACAGCAGTGTCGCCTGCGATGAACAACCGTGGGGCGGTATTCATAAGAATATACCTATTTTACGCATGAAGTCAAAAACGGCAAGCACCAAGTCGCATCCATGACGAGGTACTTACAACAGCGAAGAGGCCAATGAAAGACAGACGAGCCTTGGGAAGGGACTTCAGGACAAAGGCAGCGCCCAGAGCAACGATGAAGACGAACTCAATGCAGACAATGAACCTGCGGTCAAAAAGTTCAGATGTCAAGAACAGCGCACATCAAACACGAGCAAAGTCTGGACACGATAATGACATTCAAGGCATCCATGGCGCCGATTCCTCACCAGTAGTAGCGGAAAAGCGTCATGCAGGGCATCGGGTTGGAGAGGCCGTTGATGCCGGCCAGCGAGAGGGACCATCCTGGCTGGCACTCGGACTGCACCGAGGCAATACCGGCAAGGCTCACCGACCTGTGAGCAATGTGAAGTCTTACAATAAGTTCACTAAGTTCAAGCTCACTACGATGCCGGAATATCGCGCTTAAACGGACAACTCACCAGGTCGAGAAGACCAGCGCAGTCAGGCCGAGGATCACGGAGTTGGTTGCCATTTCTGCAAGTATTTGCAAGGAATCTTACATGAGGCATTATCATAGGAATTGTCGTAGGCAGTGGCAAGTCAACGAGTCGGTGATGTATCCGGACGGAATGACCCGTAACCTAGCCGGAACTCAAGCATTTATACTTGCTATATCTTAATTTATAGTGAAGACAAGTTGACAGCGCAATGCCATAGGTTGACTTGGCGGCAGCGTACCTGTGGTATACGGAACGCTTGAGGTCACGAGAGTAAAAAGTAAGGTAATCAAGTTGGATTGTCACCGGTCACTGTCTGATAAATTTATGGCCGTGTCACCTATTATATAGCGCTGGTGCGTCCGGTACAGCTTTAGCACAATTGAAAAGGTGGCCGTACAGAATCCGGAATCTCTCGGCATGCAACCGTGGCATGCAACATCCGACCCACTAAACGCGAGTCTATCAAGATGTTCTTTTTGTACCTTTATGTAGCAATTTTTGAATTTGTTGCATGAATGTTGAAAGTGGCGTTATGTGTTCATGAGCCCGATGTCCTGGCATTTTGACGGTATACGTCCTCAAACGCGGTATCGCACCTGACCTCACAAAACAACTTTATGCACGATATAGTACCTATCCTGACGAAATAACCTTCCGCAAACCTGAAGTCAATGCCGTCGGAAGGCATTTCTGCCCAGTACTGCCCAACATGATTCCAGTTTTAGAGGGATGATGGAGCGAACTGCGCACTCGCATCACCGAACGGCTGGCATATGTTGCTGTACCTGTGCCGCGACTAGCCGCCGACATGCACTGTGCAGTTCAGCGAGGTAACCAAAATAACCGGAAGGACTGAAATTGGACAAAATATCTCTGAATCATGCATGGACATCAATGCACGGGCGCAGGAGTCGATGCCATGAAAAATTCTCAAGAGCGCGTTCGTGCCACGCACACCCACGCTGAGCAGCAACCGCACACGGCATGTACCTGCAGGCTTCTAAAGGCACATCAACCAGTGTTAGCTGCTTAATCACGTTCAAGTCATTCACGCCGGCACAAAGCTTAGCCGCTGCTCAAATGCATGACGATTCGTGGTTCGTTCCAAACAGGGTGGAAGTGCGGATATGGTTACCCTTCGTCTCCCTCCTACACTACAAAGCGGCTTCAGTCAGGCTATCCATCAATGGAAGCTGCCGCAGCATAACAATGTGTGTGTGTGTTACATGGTTGGGGTGCGTAACCCCATACCTGCACATAACCATACGAGCCGGAGGCCCAAGGGCATAACAATGTGCAGCAGTGACGATTTCGGGCGCTGGGTGCCTCGGCTGCTGCAGTAAGAGTCGGCAGAGTGCGCTGATGATGACAGCCTGTCGAATGCAGGGCTGGGGAGGGCTGGGTTCTGTCCCGTGTTTTTTCCTAAGAAGGCCGTTACAGGGAGACACAGAGATGGACAAGCGCGAGTAGAGTGTGATAGATAACACCCTGTCGCGAAGAAACTACCGGCACCCGCCCCCAGCGAAGACCTACGACACGGCAGCTAGACGGCCGCAGACACCGCAGGAGTTTGAAAAAAGGAACCGAGGAGTTGTAACCCTTCAGAAAAGGCGAAAGGAAAGGACAAGGGGGGCCAAACCATAAGTGAATGAATGAACGTTACAGCGGACCCCAAGTCAGCTGACATTTCACCAAGGCAGGAAGGCAAATGAGCACAACCGGGACAACTAGAAGAGAAACGGAGGTGGTCCTTACAAAGGGAGGGAGGTAGATGGCCCTCACCATTTTCCCGACAGGCCTTCCGCATGGCTCCACAGTCTGTGGAGGTTTGGAGCCCATTGTAACGCTTACTGCCACTGATGCAATACTTTTTGAGTCCGTTGTAACATTCATTTGTCATTCACACGAGGCCAGGGACCACTGTTGAGGAGCAAACGGTAACGGATGCGGCTTCCACCGTGACCTGAGGGCACCGGATGACAAACCGGAGGCGCCTACGAGCTATCTGGGCCCGTTGGATCTCCCGGTCGGGATACGGGTCCACCTTGTAACGGTTCATTAATTAAACCAGATCAGCACACTTCAGGGCGACTCTCAAGCAACCGGGACCAGCTGAGACTGGGGGCCAATGCCGGGAAAGGGGTTTGGCCGGTGCTGTAGGTGGTAATAGGTGATCGGGGCGCATTGTATGATACCGTAACCAAATTCCCCCTGAGTGGTCTTCATCCTTCGGCTTCGACCGGTTGCCTTGAAAGGGGTGGTTACCTCGTCACGCGAGCCCGGGACGGGTCTTCGGTGCGTCTGTGGTGCAGTATCCGTGTGTCTTGGGGTGCGCGGATTTTTCTCATTCACTGTGTGGTGAGGAGGGTTTCACCGATGACCCGCGGGGACGATCAATTCTGATCCATGTCACCATTCGTCGTGTATGGTGCCTGTGCAGCTGACCAGACATGTCTGTACCGCTACACTTGCACAGCCTCAGAGCGGTGCCATATATTTCCCACTTGGTCGGCATGGATTTGGTGCTGGGCGTTCATATGGCTCCCAGGATTCCACGACCCTCGGGTCAGTTGGCATTCGGGCATGTCACTCTTGCAATATTATGCGCGTGCGCCCGACATAATACAACCATTTGCACGTCATATAGAGTTGCAAACGTGATAAACGCGCTGCGCAAGCTGCAGTGGGGGGGAATCCTGTCGGAAAACAGTACTACGTCGGTTCAATAAATCGCCTGTTGAACTGCGGCCCACAACTGACAGCTGCCTGACCCAACAACATCCGGCCAGAGCTTTTAGGCTTACGTGCGTCCTGACCCATCCTGACAACAAACGACGTCAACAGCACCGACCGGGGCTTTGGGGTCCGCTTTCCGGGAATCAGAACAAACATCCAAATGGTTTAAACCTAGTTGCTCTAAGCAGCGCGTGATACTTTTCATAGATGCAAGTTTGAATTATCTCGCTGTCGCAGAACGATGGCGACCGGCAAACGTGGCCCCTCCAAAGGTGAGTTACACTGGCGTTTATATGCGTTGCAACATGCATTCATGCTTAACTTTCCGCGCAGGTAGAGGAGGACTTTCCGTCAACGTGCTTGCGACAGCAGCGCTAGTCGCTGTCGCGGCCGCCTATTTCGCTTACAGAGGACGTGAATATTTCAAGCCACCAGTATTATCTCCTTTGAAAGCGCCTAAACTGACTGATCTTTGGGAATTCGATGCGTCTTACAAAGATCAAATGCTCTGGGGAAGCTATCGGTCAGGGCTGTACTTTGGGATGCGGATGAGGTAAGAGCTGTTATTTAGTCAAATCTTGGGGGCTCAACCTGCGCCTAACAAGGGGTTATCCGCTACAGGGCACCGAAAGGGCTGGTGTCGGGTTTGCTCTGGTTTGATCCGGACGATCCCAACACGCTGAACCAAATGCGCGCACGGCACGAAGCCAGCCAGGGCGACCAGCTGACTACATACGGGTGGAAACGCCATGATGGCCGCACGTACGGCACGCAGGAGCTTGTGGACGCGGAGTACAACATCACACTGTCCATGGTGCGTCCGCCTAAAACACGGTGACACGTGCCCTCCGTGCATCCGGACGCGCCACCTGCCGCCTGGGGGGAGTCCTCATTTGATAGCGACCGGGTTCCGCCGTGGCACATCGGAGGAGTGTGTTATTAGGTCCGTCCGCACACTCCTTACCCTGGGTAGCATGCTGCTCTTTCGGTTTTTTGCACTTGCATGGCGCCGCCGGTGGTGGCGCGGCTTCTTTGCTTTCGCTTGCGTTTCCTCCTTTGCCTTGCAGGTACCGGTAATTATAGTTGGTCAGTATTTGTCGCCGGGCTGGGTGTGTCTGGGCTGTTTCTTTTTAAACTCCTTACCCTGCGCTCCGCCCGCACTGTTAAGGATCCCGCCCGCCCACGCCCCGTTGCCGCACACCCTTTTCCGGCACGTTTCGACAACAGTTGAAGTCTTTCAGCCCGGAGTCCGGTCCGGGCGGCGACTGGTCCGTGCGTCTGCAGCTGGCGCGCGTCCCGGGTGTACCGAGCCAGCGACGGCGAATCAGCGTGGTGCTGTACCTGGCCGACGAGGATGTGCCGCGGGAGCCCTGGCAGGTGGGGTGGTGGGGTACAGGAAATAGGGGTGTGCGGGACAGCGGCCCCAAGGTGAAGTGCAGCTGGGCCATGTATCACGTTTGTGCCCCACCTCGGATACCAGCTCAAACGCGCCTACGCCCAGGGCGAGACGCGACGTCTAGGGTTCGATGTGACTTACCTGCGGTGAAAGACACCCATTGGAGGCGGGTGGGCGGGAGGCGGGAGGCGCACCCTCGACTGCGCAGGGCTATTGCGCCACGCCACCGTGACCACAGCGTGGCTGACCCCCGGTAGGCACAACCCCACGAGCCTCTGAGAGGACAGGGCGCTTGAGCGAAAAGGGGGGTTGAATGGGCTGCGGGGAATAGAGGGGCCGGTTGTGTGGCATTTTAAGGTGTGTCGCGGCAATCACGGTGAGGCTGCGAGCGACACGGTGCCTTCCAGCGAGCGGGTGGACCTGTGCGGCCTCCGTGCGAATTGTTTTTGCACCGATGCGGGCGTCCACCATACTGGTTCCGTCTTGGGCCCTTCCTCCCCGGACTACTGCGCGCCCCGCGATGTTAAGACCCAAGGGCGGGCGTGGTGATGCCGTCTTGCCGCAGGTCCTTCCGGACGGGGAGGTGACGGATCTGCGGAGCGGCCCCGCCACCCTACTCACCGGCGCCAGCAGCGCACTTGGGAGGAGCGGGGCGAGGTGGGCGCTGCACGCCATGCAGACCAGCGGC
This sequence comes from Eudorina sp. 2006-703-Eu-15, assembly GCA_003117195.1. Classification (NCBI taxonomy): domain Eukaryota; kingdom Viridiplantae; phylum Chlorophyta; class Chlorophyceae; order Chlamydomonadales; family Volvocaceae; genus Eudorina; species Eudorina sp. 2006-703-Eu-15. Next base: position 480,810 of record BDSI01000012.1, read on the forward strand.
GGCGGCGGCGGCGGTGAGTGGCAAAGCGGCCTCGGGGCTCCGGGTCCTCTGCCGCGCGGAGGACAGATACGGCCTGTCTGCTTTCGGTGTGCGGCGTACGTCACGGTTTGATGGACCGGGGAGACACTGGCGTCAACGGGACATGCTGTTCCTATGCCGCGGGAGGCACCTGATATGAGCAAGCGTGGCACTGGGTGGGCCGTGCGCGCGGCAGCGTTTGCTGACCTCAGGGTGCTGGGCGCTGCCTCCCTCCTCGGTTGCCGCAGCCTCGGCTTCCTCAAAGTCTCGCGGCTGCCGGCTGGACTACCTGGGTCTGAGCATGGAGAACAAGGACTACCTGCTGCGGGTCAAGGAGCTGATGCTGTCCACCATGTGGGAGCGGCTCGAGAGGTGCGCGGCCCCGGGCATTGGGCATTGGGCAGGGCCCCGGTACCGGGCGACGGGGGCGATGGCGGGCGCGGCGTTGGCGGGCGGGGCGTTGGCGGGCGGGGCGTTGGCGGGCGGGGCGATGGCGGCAGGAGGGATACGGGAGAGCTGGTCACCTTGTCGTATAGGGGAAGAGGGCCGATCAGGTCGCCACAGCTCCAAGCCGGTGACCTGACTCCAGGAGCGCAGGGGGGAGGTGGGCCATAGTATTGCCCCGAGAGAGATCATCGCATCACCTCAACCCGTATCGTGTGGCGGCCAGTAATCCCACCATGGCGTGGAAACGGGGCCGCGGTGGGCCGTCCCTCGGACACTTTTAAGTTGCTCGGACAGCTTGTGGGTGTGGAATGATGAGGGCAACCGCCGACATATGCAGCATGCCGTGCAAGTGATGGTGCCGCTCGCCTACCCGCACTGCGGAACCATGTTCGTCCAAAGCGCAACCCCCCTTTTCCCGCTCTACCAATTTCCTTTACCCCCCTTTCCCCCTTCGCCCAGGCAGCCCACGAGCAACCGCTTCCACCTGTATCTGCCCAACGGCGCCTCCACCTCGTCGGACCTGGCGATGTTCCAGCTGACCTGCTCGCTGCCATCCACCGTGGACTTCGCCTTCACCAGCAGCGCAGGTGCTGAACGTAGATGCGCCGCCTTGGGTCGCAGCTGGCGTGGCGGCGAAGTGAAGGTGTACTGAGTGCGGTTTGTGTGGGGCTGCCGTCAATGCCACGGCTTTGTCCTTGCTGAGGCTCATCATCATCATCATCATCATCATCATCATCATCATCATCATCATCATCATCTACGTAGACCGTTTGGTCGGGTAGGACACGTCGGCACGCACAGCCGTTAGGCAACCGGATCCGCCCATCCTTTCGCTCCTCAGCAGCACGTGCTCTCCAGCGCCGCACCGTTTCATCGTATGCGGCGCCTCGCGGAATCTCGCGGCCCTCGCCCGTCGACACTGTGAGCTCACTTTCTTCCCACTTTCTTCGCGACGCTTCTCTCCCTGCATTCATGTCCGTAACCCCGCCCTCTCCCCGCCAGGCGACTCGGAGGCCTGGGGAGACCGGCTTGACAAGCTGCTGGGCCCAGGGCTGGGCGATGCTCTTGCCGCTAAGCGGGCGGAGTTCGACGAGCGGTAAGAGTGTTGGATGCGCACAACCGTCATCGGGCAGCAGCGGGTGCCTGCGGGCCGTTGAGTGTCGGGGAGGAGATTGCTGGTGGGTACCGCACGAACGCAGCGTTCATGCTTCGTTGCTGCGTGACGGCCATGTTGCAGCCTGGGTGCTTGGCTGCGGTGACGGACACAGCGATAGAGCTTGGCAGGTGGGTCCGCCAGGGCGCATCCACCACCCTCCCCTGGGTGGCGCTCGTGTGCGGCCTGCGGGGCCTGATACCGCTGGCGTGCCTTCGTCCCGCTGCTCAGCGGAGGAGGGGGCGACCCGCAGTGTGAGAGGCGGTCGGGTCGCGGCCTCCTCCAGTTGCGTACGTGACGCCATGCAAGCGCTTGCTCGTTTCAGCGCTTGTTGGAGCCTGGGGATATCATCTATTCTATACCTTACAAACGAGAAACACGAATTGACAGAAGAGCGGAGCAGCACGGTCATTAAGTGCGTTAGTTGTTTTGGTGGTTACGTGATAAGGCAGTCAGCTGGCCGGGTCTGTTCGGAACATGGTCTAAAGCGCCGAAGCGTGCCCTAACCACCCGCACCGCCTGCGTGCCCATGCCTCTTGCAACACCAGCTTCGAGCGCGTCTTCGGCGCGGGCCTGCACCAACAGCCGTCCGGGGATGGGGACACGGGCTCGACCTCGGGGGCGCTGCCGGACGGCACCCTGGAGGTATCCCGGGCGGCGCTGTCCAACTTGCTGGGCAGCATTGGCTACTTCTACGGCAGCTCGCTGGTGAGGGTCGGGGGGCTGTGCGTGTTAAGTGGCTGACCCCTGGGCGCCGACGGGGGCGGGTCTGAGGTGTGCTCGTTCCGGGGTCAAGCGGGCGGCCGTCCATGCACCAGGGCTCTAGTGCTTCTGGCAACAGGATGGGTTGAAAACGACCGGTAGATTTCAAATGCGTGTGCTTGCGTCTCCGAGTCAAGTGGGCATGGGCGCCGCACCTGCAGCGTGGTTCAGGCAAGGCAGCGGCCGGCTTCGCAGGGCAGGCTGGTGGTGACTGCGGGATGTCGTCCACGATGCCTGGGGGGGTTTGGGCACCGCGGGGGGATGGGTGGGCACACGTACGGTATCGGCGGCTGCGCTCTTTCGAGGGTGGGCTGACGATGGGTGTTGCCGCTCCTGCCGCGCCGCCAGGTGCGCACCCGCACAGGCGCAGAGCCGGAGAAGTACTGGCCCGCCGCGCTATTTACGGCGGTGCCCAGCCGCAGCTTCTTCCCCCGCGGCTTCCTGTGGGACGAGGGCTTCCACCAGCTGCTCGTCCAGGTGAGGGCAAGGCGGGGCGCAAGGCGGGGCCCAGGGCTGGAACTGGAGGGGGGTGCCGTGCTGCTCGCGCATGGGTAGTTTGCGCATTCAGCGTCGTGCCTGGCACAAGCAGCCAAGGACTGGCCTGTGACCGCACTTGCGTCGGGGCGGTGGCCGCGGTGCCGCCGGAAATGCTGATGGCGATGCAAGCCCGGGGCGGAGCATCAGGATGGTGGTGCGAAAGCGTGTGGGTAACAGGGCGCCGGGCCACCTGCAGCAAGCGGCACGCAGCTCCCCACCGCGGGCGGACTGCGACCCAGGGGCTCCAGGGGCCACAAGGGGCGAGGGGCGCATAGGAAGCATTCCTTGGTACCTGCCTTGAGAGCGGGATGGTCTGGTGGCCTTTCCTGGAGCTACCGCGCCGTGTTCGGGGGGCGGCGCGGCGCGGAGCTGTAGCTCGGCGGAGCGGAGCGGTAGCTCGGGGGGCGGGGGGCTATTCAGGGGCAAAATCTCACGGTGGGTACGAAGGCACGACGCGTGCCGCCAGTTGCCTGTCCCGCAGCCTTGACCCGCCTGTCCGTCCGCCCCCGCTCCCGGCCGTGCCCCGGTCAGAGGTGGGACCCGCAGCTCAGCCGCGACATCATCGCGCACTGGCTGGACCTCATGAACGCTCAGGGCTGGATCCCAAGGTAGGGCTGGCGGGTTGGGTGGGTCGGAGGGGCGTGAGCGCGGGGGGCTCGGGAGCTCCAGCACGGCGGGGGAGGAGGAGCCGCCAGGGCGCAGTACTCAGGCAGTCGGTCGTGATGTGGTCTCACAGGGGCCTGCCATGGGCTTGGGACGTGCGACAGTGCTGCGCTGGTAGGGAGGTCCGAGACCACAGCCATCCGCCACGGTGGCTTGTGGCCACTTCATTTGTATCGGGTACTGTCGAGGGTACCATATCGTCATGGGACGCGGCCGCAAGGGGCATGACCTGTCCCGCGCACCACCAGCTGGTCGTGCCCGAATAATTGCCCGCCCGATCGGACACGCGCCTGTTCGCGCGACCGCTTCGGAGCTGCGCGGCAGGCCTTCAGTACAATACTACTCCATCCGCCCGCCCCGCCCCACCTGGCCCGGGCCCCACCTGCCCCCGCCCTGCCCTGCCCTGCAGGGAGCAGATTCTGGGTGAGGAGGCCCGCGCGCGGGTGCCCGCCGAGTTCGTGGTGCAGAACCCCAGCCATGCCAACCCGCCCTCGCTGTTCCTGCCCATCGCCAAGATGGCCGCCCAGGTCGTGAAGGCGTCGGGTGAGCAGCCCAGAGGTGTGGGAGGGGTGACGTCCACAGGAGGGTGAGCAGCCCAGTGAAGGGGAGGGGTGACGTCCACAGGAGGGTGAGCAGCCCAGTGAAGGGGAGGGGTGACGTCCACAGGAGGGTGAGCAGCCCAGTGAAGGGGAGGGGTGACGTCCACAGGAGGGCGCCGCCACATACCGGTGTCCGTCAGGGCCGGAACGGTGGCGGTGAACACAACGGGGAGGGGGGCTCGGACTGAATCTCGCGGTTGGCGTGTGCAGCCCTTCATTTTGTCCTCGAGATGGGCGCGAGGTGGGCCCAAGGGTGGCGGCAGCGCGCTTGGAGACAGCTGCCACAGCCATCCCGAAAACTTGCTGGACGCGAGCCTACATTTCGCGTGCCGGACTCCTAATACCGCTGTTCACACCTCGCGCGGCGCCGCACCTGGCCGCATTTTCCCATTGCTGTCCGACGGACTGGTGGATAGGTCGTGCCGCTGCGGACACCCCGGGTGAATCAGTTGCCGACAGCTCGACCCCCGGTCATTCAGCAACGCAGTCCGAAAATGTCTACCAATTTCCTAGACCCCCGGTCATACAGTGACTTTGCTTGTCTGTCGAGGACTACCGCAGGTGCACGTCCCTGACCCGCGTGCCCGTGCACTCCTCCGTGCAGCCCCGGGAGGGGAGGGGCTCGACGGTGAGGAGCTGGCGCGCGTGTCGGCCTTCCTGCGGCGCGCCTGGCCCCGACTGGAGACCTGGTACCGCTGGTTCAATGTGACGCAGGCAGGGCCGCTGCCCTCCAGCTTCAGGTGCGGGGGCGCACCACCGTGCCCGGGGGATGACAGGTCGGGCGGATGGGCCGCAGCTGCCTGTATAGGCGCGATTGTCGAGGAAAAACCTGTACATGTATTCAGTCTTCCTTACAAAGAGGTCATCTGCCAAGAGTCCAGCTTAAATCTTATTTGTTAGCTCTTTTAATGCAGCGCTGCCTGCGCGAGGACACAGCTGTTTCACTGAAAGGCAGCCTGGCCAGCTCCTTGGCGAGAGCGCAGTGGGAAGGAGCACCAACAGGCTTGCCGCGGTACGGTGTTGGGTAACCCATCCGGTGGTTGCCCCCCAGGTGGCACGGCCGCGACGCGCTTGCCACGGGCGAGCTGAACCCCAAGACGCTGACTAGCGGCCTGGATGACTACCCCCGCGCCAGCCACCCGGACGACTCGGAGCGCCATCTGGACCTGCGCTGCTGGATGGCCCTGGCGTCGCAGGTGCGGCCGGTGGGGCCCTGCAGGGCTTTGAGGCCCGGGCGAACAAGCGGGCTTCCGGTACACATCAGCGGGCACACGACACCTAACCCTGTTTCCGATGCCCTTTTACTTGGCGATACGGTTACTGTATGCATGGGCTTCCATGCTCGTAAGTGTTTAAAAGGCAGTGGCCGGGCCCGAACGCATTGGCTCCGGAACCCAGTGCAGTGGGTCTGTTCCATCGGCCGGGGGGACCGGTATCAACCACCACAAAAGCCGCAGCCGAGCTTTGCGGTCACCCCGAGGCGTGCACGTGCGACGCGGCGACGGCGCGCCAGTTGTGGCCCGGATGAGCCGAAGTAAAACGGCGTCATGCACCGCGATTCGCGCGAACCGCAAGTGACTGGGAACACGTGCCGCACCCGTCGCGTCCCCACGACAGGCCATGTACGATATCGGCTCCTCCCTGGGGCTGCCGGCCCCGGCCGTGAAGCGCTACCACGCCGCCGCGGAGGCGCTGTCCGACCTGGAGGGCCTGAAGCGGCTGCACTTCGACGAGGCGCTCGGACGCTTCGCGGACTGGGGCAACCACACGGAGGCGGTGCAGCTGGCCTCCAGGGTGTGCGGGGTGTCGGGGCCTAGCCTCAAGATATATCACGCATCGGAAGCCGGGCCGGGGGGTTCCGGACAAGCCGTTTGATGAACGTGACCTGGGAAGGGGCCAGGATGGTCCGGCCCTGGACGGCATAGTCGGGCCGTCGGCCACTTCGGTACCCTCAACATTGTGCAGTGCGGGTTACGGGTTGTCATCGGGGCTGCGCTGCCGCCTCGGCGTCCCCGCCTGCAACAGTCTGCAGCAACGTCGCTTCCCCTCCAGTCCCGTCCCCAACACATACGCAGTAACCGCACCCCTTCATCCCGACCACCTACCGGACGCGCGTGTGGCCGCCAGGTCATCAAGGTCCCCACACCCGAGGGCCACGTGCGAGACCAGACCGTGATGCAGCGCGTCAGCGTCAGCAGCGTGGGCCCGGCGCCCGCCTTCGTGCCGCAGTACGGCTACGTCTCCCTCTTCCCCCTCATCATGAAGCTGCTGCCAGGCGATGCGCGCAGCGGCGGCGGCGGCAGCGGCAGCAGTGGCAGCGGTGGCGACGCCGCGCTGACGCTGCAGCAGCTGGCGCTGCTGCAGGAGCCTTCGCTGCTGTGGAGTCCCTACGGCCTGCGCTCCCTTGCCGCCTCGGCGTCCCTGTACAAGAAGCGCAACACGGCAGACGATCCGCCGTACTGGCGCGGGCAGATCTGGATCAACGTCAATTACCTGGTGCTGAGGGCGCTGGCACACTACGCCGCGGCCGGCGGGGAGGTGGGACGAGTCGCCGCCGCCGCGCACGACGAGCTGCGACTGCGGCTACTGAGGACGCTGGTGGACAACTACATGCGTTACGGCTATCTGTACGAACAGTACGACGATGAGACTGGACGGGGGATGAGCAGTCACCCGTTCACGGGCTGGACGGCGCTGGTAACGCTCATTGCTGCTCAGGACTACTAGGATATACCAAACCATTTCTGAACCTTTCGTGAGTCCGCGAGAGATAGCGGGCACCCGCCATGCAGGATGATGCACCAATGATGCACCCTATTAGATCCACCCTCACTTGCTGGCTGGCGCTCGCTTGCGTGGAGTGTTGGTAAGCTTTGGGTCGAGGGTGGGAGTCGTTGCCAAAACGGTGCGGAGCCGCCTGCTTGTGCTTGCGGAAGGCTGCATTGCGCGAGCGCGGAGCTTGTCAAGGGAGGGAGGATAGGAGAAGGCCGGATCGCTAAGAGGAACGGGACATCGGTTTGACAGGCGCTGCGCTAGGCTGTGGCAGTGGTAAGAGCCGTGGTAGGGCGGACCGGACTATTCGGACGTTTTGCCGGACCAAGCAATGAACGAGACCCGTGACTGCGAAATTGACTGGACTGGAAGGGATCGGGGATGGCGAGATGATGTGGAGAGGAAGCGACGTGAAGGAATCGTGGGTGGGGCTTCCACCCATGCCAAGGCACAGGGTCAGCATGATATCCAACACAACCAAAGCCTTACGCTACGGCTGCGAGCGCTTCGCTGCTCCAGCTGCTAAGCAGCCGTTACTGCCGATACGGCGATGCGCCTCTGACCCCTCTCGTCTACACCGCCCCAACTCCCAAGCCTCGGTCGGGTACACATTATTCGGTCTGGTGCACGTATCGATTCGTCGCACGTGCGGTGCCAGGATCGCGTCAACCCGCAAAAGTGCGATACATATTTCGGCAAGCGGACACAGACGTCGTCCGGAACATCAAGCGACGTCTACGTCATGAATGAATGAATGAACGTTACCGGACCCCAAAGGGATCACCGGGTGTATACCAGGGCAAGCCCCAGCAGGCCCCACCGCCATGTCATGTCATGTCGTCCTGTCAGGTGAACCTCCTGGGTGAACCTCATGTCAGGTGAACCTCCTCGTCCTCAAGCACCACCAGCGTCCCCCGCCAACCGACAGCGCACGGGTCGCTTGGCCTTGGACAGACCTCCGGCGAGACCCCGACCGCGGCCGCCGCCTCTGGCGCTGCCGGGGTGGCGGTCGGCTGCGCGGCCTGGGGCCCCAAGCGGCACGCGGCAGCGCCGTCCGGGGTTCCCGCCCGCGCGATGATGACGGGGACGCCAAGACGGGCCACCCGCACAGCCTCCTCCACCTTGAGCGCTATACCGCCTGCAGCCAGTCCACAGCGAGGCGTCGGCCTCATTTTGAACGGCACCGACTTCGTAATTGAGGGCCCGGAGCTCTGGGGAGGGCGTGAACTCGGCCTTGTCCGGCCCGCCCTGATGTGACAAAACATGGTGACGCCCCGCCCCAATTGAGAATTGACGCCTACCCGTCACATCGTGAGCTTCTGCGGTCATCCGGATGTCCAACCCTCCGCCGCCGCCTTCCGCCTCTGCAACCTGCCAGGAGCCGTCTGCGGTTCGGCAGGAGGGCAGCGCCGGAGTCCAGCCGCACCGGAGCCAACAGGGGCAAAACATGGGACCGATTCAGTCCAGGCGGCGTTCATCGATCATGGTTTTCATGGTTTCGGAGCAGCTACTGGGCCCTCAGCAGATGCGGCACCGTGTGCTGGCATCCTTTATTCCTTTTGGGAGAGGGGCCCGCGATCATTTGGGAGAGAGGCGCCACACCCAGGATTGGCATACACGCTAGCCATGAGGTCAAACCGTAGCCGCAATGAACAGCAACCGCGTCACGCATTGGATGGACATCACCGCACGTGTTGTTATTGTTGTAAGCCCCTGAGGACCCCGCACCTTTGCGTACGATGATCCGGCGCAGCAGCCGTGCGCCCTCCTCCTCGGGAGGTCTGTCGTACACACCGGCAACGTTCGTCTGCAGCGGCCACGGCCGGCGATACCGTTTCAGTCGAGCGCGCCAGGCCGAGATCAGGGCTCGCCGTGCAATATACAAGCAGGACAGCACGTTAGCACGCCTGGGAGCCTCCCTGCCGCGCTCCGCATGTGCCCCTCACCAGGAAGACCACGTACTGCGGTCTCAGCTGCTCAGCCAAGTCCCGGACCAACGTGTCGCCGCTGAGGATCGTGCAGCCCAGCTGCTCGTCCAGTACCGCATCGCCGTGCAGTACGGGCACCAGACCCCCCTGGAGGCACTCCGTCACCGCAGCTGCGCCGGAGACGCTGATCTGCAAGCGCGCGGGGCGTGGGGCCCCGGAAGGCGACAACAATGAGCTCGTCGGGGACGTGCGAACCATACCTGCCTGAGGCAGGCCGCGAGTGCACTGCCCCCGCGGAATGGGGCTACAGACTTCGACGTGCTGCTTGCCAGACGGATAGCGTCCGCATACAAAAAGCCAATAAGTTCGCGTACAACTTGCAGAACCGCATGACTCCTGAAGTGACCACGAGGAGGCAGGTGGCCCCAGCGGATGGCCAGCTGGCCGTACCTGGCGGCTGGATGTGGTGTAGTGGCCCATCGGCGACAAGCCCACGGCTGGGATGCCAGCTGCAGCCGACAATTTGGCAGGGGAAGGGAGGCGATGACTCAGCGCGGACGTGGAATGGACAAAACGGTGCGATCAATCGGATGGCGAGTGACCCTGATTGACCATGGACGCGACGGCCGTTATGGTCCAGGACGCGCGCACGCATTCCCTGCGGCCCAACGAGCTGCCCAATAACGATCCCAATGCCGCATCATCCGGGCTCCGACCCGTCTGCGAATCGGTTGTTTGTAATGTTGCACCAAGGTTGACAGCACGGTCAGCCTTCCAGACATCTTCCCTGTTTCGAACTCTGCTGAGGACCCTCGGGATAGCGATATACCTCCCGGTGCTTACCCCTTACCAACTCCGCCACCACGTGGCCGTTCAACCGCGTCACGGAAGCCCTGCTGACAGCACGGAGGCATGGAGCGAGGCACGATTGAGCCCGCAAGTCTCCCACAGGATCGTGCAGTTGCTCCCGCGCATGCGCGTGCACATGCGCGTGCGCGTGCGGTAAACAAGGCCGCTGCTCGTTTCCCGTGGCAGCGCAACCAGCCCCCAACGCCCACGAATCCGCATGTGCGGCAAGCCCGGCCGATAGCCACGCCGTCAACACGTTCAGGTTCGTGTTTCAGGTGCCGCAGCACCGAACAGGATCAGCGGGGGGCTCCCACGTCGGGGCACGAGGTCCGAGGTGCGGCGCCCTCCTGACCTGGTCAGCGCGAAGCCCATGCGGACCCGCGGGTCGTTCAGCGGCCCCCGGACGACGCCGTACTCGGACGCCGGGTGGTGCTGCGGCCCAAGGGGGGGTTGGGGCACCAGGGGGTCACCGCTGTCACCGGCCTGTAGCATTTGGCGGCTTGCTTGACGACAGGAATCAACAGGACGCGAAGGCGATTGGAGCAAGATGGGCGCTACGGTGCTTGAGGCCATGTGCGCGGAGCCTGTCTCCTTGCTGCTCGGGTAATTTGTACATTGTACTGCACCGCCTGTCACATTGGCGGCGGCGATCGCTCCCGGGCGATCCAGTAGCGCGGCAGTCAGCGCGGAAGGCCCAGGTCTGCACCGAACACATAGTGTACCGGCGGGTCAGGGAGAATGGCCCTCAAGACACCCAAGGCCCCGGATCGCTGGGGTGTGGGCCTGTGGGGAGGAGACGCCAACAGGATGGCACCGCCGCATGACACAGTCCTGCCCGGTGCTCACCCACCGTGCAGCTCGCAGGCGGCACGCTCCCGTGTTCTTTGTCAGATTCCCCACACCTGTCTATGCGTGGCTGGTTGCACGCAAACCCTAGTAACATGTTGTGCCGGATGGTATGAGCCTAGGAACACATCCGGTGGACGCCTGCTCACCCCAAAAGACCCGGCACCATGCACGAGCACCGTACCGCCGCCGCTGTGAGCGCCACCTGCACTTTCCGCGAGGCCGGTGCACACACAGCGGAGCACGTCGGCTTGGAGGGTCTCCAGTTGAGTCTTTTGGGTGATGGCTGCGCCACCAAGCTTGATTATGCATCGCACGGGCCTTGCGGGTGGATCATGCACCCTGGGGTGAGCCACCAGTGGGGGACCATTGTGTCCAGTAGCCGGTGAAAGCCATCGCACACGGCGAAGACGTCGGTGTGACCGAAAGGGATAGATCTGCAATGCCTCAACACAATCCTTACTTGTTGGTGCGCGGTTGAGGCCCGTGATTCGGCGGTTGGGTTGCAACTGAAATATTCATGTTGTCAGGTTAGGAGTGTATAACTATAGCTTTGAGCGCATAATGTCGACGAAAGTTCATTGACTAGAAAGGAGAGAAGACTGTAAGGCGACAGTCGTCGTTGCCGTACTACCTTACCGTCGTGGCTTTACGTTTCGAACGAGGCCACCGATGCAGTGCTAGCAGACCTGCTGTAATGCGTATAATCTGCCGAGCATTAACGAAGCTTACCTAGAAACTGCTGCTAGACGGGCGGTAGAGCCCCCACACGCGTTAAAAATGAGCAACTCGGGTGGGGGCTTCTTTTCTAAACTAAAAGCCTTAGATGCTTATCCTAAGATCAATGAGGACTTCTTTACAAAGACGATGTCGGGTGGCATCATCACGATCGTGGCCTCAGTTGTGATGGTTCTGCTTTTCTTATCGGAGCTACGTAGGTCGTAAGCAACGTTTAGATTTTGAAGCGTTCTCATACGTCCTTGGGGGTACACGTCCTCAGAAATGTTATCTTGCTATTACAGGACTGTACCTTACAACGCAGTCGGTGCACGAACTTTCTGTGGATGTTGGGAGAGGAGAGAAGATCTCGATACACGTAAGGCCGCGACATATGAATTTTCCTGCCTCCACTTTGCCACCTGTGTGCTTCTCGCCTTGATCAAGGATTCGGACTGATACGGCTGTGATGTCTTGCAGTTTGACATGACGTTCCCCAAGGTTCCCTGCGCGTGGCTGAGCCTGGACGCGATGGACATCAGCGGGGAGCTTCATCTCGATCTGGTAGTTGAGCTTTTATTTCGATTATATGCAGTGGTGAACGTCGTAGTGCTGTGCCGTCAAAGTGACGATGTGCTGGTCCGGTGTCAACAGGACCACGACGTGTACAAGCAGCGGTTGAGCGCGACCGGGTCGCCTGTCAAGGAGGTGGAGAAGCACGATGTGCATGCGACGAAAAAGGTGGCCGCAGTCAACACGACATCAAACGAAACGGTGGTGTGCGGCAGCTGCTATGGCGCAGAGGAGAAACAGGGGGACTGCTGTAATACATGCGATGAGGTAAGCAAACACGCAAGGGTTAGTGCGGGGTGTTACGGCCGGGTACATTGTAATCCTTCTTCGAGTGTACGGCACGTTGGAAAGGCGTACGTTGGCCCACACATATGCTCGCGCTCGCATGAGGCGCCAACGAGTGCGATACATATAGTCGGTAAACCCCGTCGATACTTGCAAAGTTGGGCTCAAGCCATGTAGCTGGGGGCATCTGGATGCACCGCAGCATTGGCTCTGGCGAAGGCTCATGCAAGGTGGCGAGGCGGGTTGAGGGTTACTGTTCCAGCACTTGCATAGCAATGGAAACTGTGCTACTGTGGAACTTGCTGAATACTTCTTTAAGCTGTTGAGGCAGTTCCAGGTATTGCGGCGAGCTGTGGCGAAAGTAATCCACCTGAGCAGGATTAGGAGCAGCCATGGCCGTACCGCGCGGGCAATGCGAGTTTGCGAAGTCCAGACGGCAGTTTTAGACCTCGAGACCGAGCACGTGGCCGTGGCTTGGTGTTGTGTGCTGTCGCATTCAGGTTCGTGCTGCCTACCGCCGCAAGGGATGGGCCCTTGCGAATGTGGATCACGTTGAGCAGTGTGCTCACGACCTGTACACGGAGAGCATCAAGGAGCAAGTCGGCGAAGGCTGCCATATGTGGGGCATGCTGGAGGTAAGCCCACACAGCGGACACGTGGCAGCGCGCTGGGAACACAATGGTGGATTTTGCACTAGAGAACCACCTCGGTTCAACCACCTCGCAGCAGCCGACCCTTGTGGTTGGATGCGGCGGCGCGGGCGGCGATATGCAAGCGTGAGCCGATCTGTCTCTTGGCACGTGGCGGCCTGCTTCTGGCGCGCGGTTGATGCGGTACGGATGCCCTGTGTGACGGTCGCGACTGGCGCACACCCTGGTGTTGGTGAAACAGGTCAACAAGGTCGCGGGCAACTTTCACTTTGCGCCTGGGAGATCATACCAGCAAGGCAGCATGCACGTGCACGACATTGCGCCGTTCGGTGATGCCGTCATCGACTTCCGCCACACTGTCCACAAGCTGAGCTTTGGGGATCCCTACCCGGGCATGAAGAACCCGTTGGACTCGGTGAAGGCGGGCTACGGGGCCGCGCCCGCAAGCGGCATGTTCCAGTACTTCTTGAAGGTGCGTACTGCTTTGGTCTCGAGGTTCGAAGCTAATGGTGGGATGGCAGGCTGGTGAGCCAAGGTCGTGAACAGGCCCTCATCTTCTGCGACGTACGGTGCAGCGGATGGGTTGCCCTAAAGATCAAACTGGGAGGGCGGTGGGCATGTAACAGTATACGCGGCACGCTTCCTTGGACGACAGCCCGCAGGTCAACTTTATGCGGGCCGCTGTTACTGTCTCTCACGGCTGCGATTGCGACCCGCGGGTGCAGGTGGTGCCCACGTCGTACACCGGCATCGACAACAAGACCCTGGCCACTAACCAGTTCTCTGTGACTGAGAACTTCCGAGAAGCGCAGGGCGGGGCTGGGAAGACCCTGCCGGGTGTCTTTTTCTTCTATGACCTGTCTCCAATCAAGGTTCGCATTGTGGAGCACAGTTCTTCTTTCCTGTCCTTCTTGACCAGCGTGTGCGCCATCGTGGGAGGCGTGTTCACGGTTTCCGGAATTGTGGATGCGTTTGTGTACACCAGCACGCGGCTGATAAAGAAGAAGATGGAGCTTGGGAAGTTCAGCTGAGTCGAGTGAAGTTCCTCGACAAGACGGGATATGTAGATGCATCCGACGTAAATGCGTGGGTGGGAGTATACGGGGGCTGCTGACTGAGTCTTGACGCAGGGGGCCGCACGCTTCGAGCGCGCATTTGCCGTGATTTGCAGGGATGCCTGTTGTCCCTTCCGCGGCAGAAGACATGTTGGCGCGCATATCGCGCACCATTGCCGGCACGTCATTTCGCCGGCATGAGCTAACGGTTGAGAAGCGGTTGGTCCTAACGAACTAGCGCAGTGACGCGAGCAGCGTTCCGGTTTTAGTTGCTCTGGCGTAATCTATTGTCGTGTTTACGGACGTTTGTGGTTCGAATGAGCCCTTAGCGAGCCAGCTGGGCTTGCCGTATGGCTCCAGGGCGCTGCCAGGCCGGATTTGGTGCCGTACCTAGGTGTCATCGATAGCTCGAACCAACATCGGAGCCTGACACGCATGCGCATATGAACAACTGCACGTGGCGACGTGATGCGCGCCCATGACGGTGCCTGAGCACAATTTCGGGAGTGGTCTTCACCAACGATGACCGCGTTTCAGTTCCACCAAATACGCTGCCAATCGGGCAGGTTGGGCAAGTCAGGTTGTTTGCACCCGGGCAAGGCTAAAAAACGTTGCGGGCGTGCCGGCCGTTGCCTGCTCGCGATGTTACAAGAAGGAAGTGCTCATGTCCCGCAGCGACGGCACGCGACACGATTTCGGCGGCTATACCCAATTTTGATCATCCAATTAACCTGTCGTTCCATCTTGGCGCCTGCATGTTGCGGCTTATTACTCATCGCCACGGTTACAGCATCCCAAATAGTAACACTAATAAATATGAAACAATTAGTACCCCCCAAGGCTTTCTCGTGGTCAACAAACTTTTTCAGGATTAAAAGTAAATGCAGCAAATTGGCGGGTAAGTCTTCTTTTGGTCCGCAACTCCGACTCACCCTCAGGCTGCTGATATAGAATGAAAATAATGATGTGCGCCCCATTGGATGAAGCAATACCCAGCCATACTGCTGTCACTTCAGATATTTGAGGATGTTTCACAGATCTTTTACCCCGGATATTTCCACGTACTGCGCCACCTTTGCAGTACAGCAAGTAATGCCCTTTCGATGAGCGTTGCGCCCAAAGTGGAAGGATTGCGTTTACAACAGTGAATATACTTGAGCCTCATATCCCAAGTCTAATATTGGCGGCTTCGTCCACGCTCCTGTTTCTTCCTAAGAAGGACGTGCCCTGAACGCATCCTGCTTACTATTTACTGACAATATCGACTGAATGAACTGTAACTGTTGACGAGGCTTGCAGACAACGTCCTGGACCTGTCGAGGGAGCTGGAGGCGCGCTTTGGTGATTGTCGACGGCGTATTTTGTTACATGTCTATCTGATAAGAGCATGAACCCTGAAAGGTGTTGGGAGGCGGAGTGATTCAAGAGGCAGAAAGCGACTACGGACGGCCCAGCGCGGTTCAAGATGCCGGGAAAGAGTCGATGCGCAGCCGATAAGTATCGCCGAGAACGTCTGGAAATGATGCCTCTATCCGGCCTGGCAGACAGCCTGCGCACAACAGACACTGCAGATAGTGGACTTTCGGAGATTCCTGCCAACCTGCCTTCGCCGGCGCACAGCCATGGGGAGCTGAATGACATGAATACGTAAGTTCATAGTTTTATTTATTATACTGGCAGCAATGTCGCTCAAGGCTTGGCGCGGCGGACGGGGCGGTGAGAGAACCCGCTCGACGCCGCATGCTTGACGGGCAGTTCGCTGTTACATGACGCAGGGCTGGACTATGCAGCCCGCTCGATGGTCGCCAACAAATTTTGGCCGATCTTGAGACTTTCCAACGTATGTTGCCTAACTATCTGGGTGGGTGGGAGCGTTCACGGGTGTGCGTGTTCGGTGCATTTCGTCTGATCGCTTCGTATTCCTGTCGGGAACGTGAATCTGTTTAAGGCTTTTAACTTGGCAGCGCTATTGGTATGAAGTCAAATGTGAATGCGAGCACCGGTTGCGAGCACCTGTCGCGAGCGAAAGGCGGCACCACTGCGCCGTCCGTAAAACGTGTTGCATGGCTGCATTCCCGCCGCACCGAAAAGGAATCTACGCTTATTTCAGCATTTAAATCGTACCGCTTGGGCGATCACCGTGCCTTCGTTCAGGCCCGAGGCCGACGTCGGCAGCATCCCTGACATTCAACGGCTATGCGTCACCCTCTTCCTCCGGCGACTCCACGCCGACCAACTCCTCGGGGGACTCCGCTTGCAGCATGGTCGGCTTCAGCAACAGCGGGGATGACAGCGCCACGACGGTCACCTCCCGCGGCGAGCTGCGGCCCCGCCGGACGTCCTCCGGCGCCGCCGCCGCCGATGTCCGCGCCGCCGCCGCCGCCGCCGATGTCCGCGCCGCCGGCGGCGCGGACGCCCTGAGCGACGATGAGGGCTCCACCGCGCCGCGTGAGATCCACTCGTTCGATGTGCAGCTGGCGCGCATGCTGGCGGCTGTGTCGCAGGGCGCCGTCGTGAGTCCGGCCCAGCTGCTGCAGGTGCTCCTCAACTTCGCGCCCGAGGACTACTTGGTGAGCGGCGGGCGAGCGGGCTGGGTGCGTGGGCGCGTGTGCGCGGTTAAAAAGAAAAACGTGGGTGCGTGGGGTGCGTGGGCGCGGTTAAAAAGAAAAACAGCCCAGACACATGGGTGAGTGAGATGCACGCCAGGTGAATTACCGTACATGCCCTTCAGCGTGATGTGCGCTTGGGGCAAATCGCTTCGGGCCAGCGGCCGAACTTCTGCCGGCGATGGTCACTCTCGGGGCGAACAGCTCCGCGGCCTCCCCCCCCGTCGATTGTACCAAAGATGGGCGCGGTTTGAGGAATCCGTTCGGAGCAAAAAGAGAGTGTGCGTAACCCGTCACAGACACCTAACGAGGTGCGGCCTAGTTGCCTTATTGGGGTACGGACCCTCTCGTCCCGCCCAGCCTCTTCATCAGGACAAGTTGCGGCGCCGGGATGTTTTCCTGCCTGCCTTCCCATCGATGGTTGTGTTCATGTGTTCTGGTTCGGCGAGTACAAGATGAAGCACCTGCTGAGTGCTGGCCAAGGGTCGCGCCTCCCTCGCGGGTTGGTGATGCGCACGCAGGACCTCGTGAATTCGGTGGTCGAGAGCGGCTGCAGCTGCGTCCACTTGCTGGCCTGCCACCTCCACAACCTGCGCACCATGGCGGAGGAAGCCATCGACGGAACAGCGGCCGGCGAAGGCAAAGACAAAGACAAAGACACGGCACCTGCCGCCGCGGGGCCCGGCGCCGCAGCCGCCGCCGCTGCTGCTGCGACCGGCAAATCCTCCAAGTCCGCGTCTGAGGGCAGCTCCGCCGCCGGGCGGAAAGGCAAGGGACGCGGTGCGGCCGCTGCCCAGTCTTCCCGCGACGGTGACGCGGAGGGGGAGGCTGAGCAGAGGGCTGCGCAAGAAGCCCTCCGCGCCTCCATCATGGACCAATACCGACGGGTTGTGTGCCGCCTGGTCGAAACCGCCTTGGGCCTTCTGAACCCGGAGACACGGCAGGAGCACGGCCTGATCCGGGGTCCGCCGCCGTCACCGCCGCCGCCGCCACCGCCGCCGCCACCGAAAGGGCATAGCAGCGGCAGTGCAAGCGCTGGTAGCGGCATCGGCAGTGGCGGTCGGATGGGCCGTGCGAGTAATCAGCTGAGCCGGTCGCGGTCGACGCCCATTCCGGCGTCCGCAGTCCCGCAGCTGTCAGGTGCCCGAGGTGGGGCCGCTTCGAAAGGCACGAACCCGAGCGGCTTGTCGAACGCCACGCCAACCACGGGCGCAACGCCGCGGGCGGCGGCGCCGTCGACACAACGCGGCGGCCGCAACGCGCCACCCGCTGGCGGCCCCGCGGTCGCCGCCGCTGAGGCCGGCACAGCCGCCACCCAGGTGTCGAGTAACATCCGGCAGCTCCAGGGGGTGATTCAACAGCTGGTCCCGGAGCAGGCTGCGGAGATCGTGGACGCCTTCGCTCCCGCTGCACGAGCAGAAGCCGGCGAGCAGTTCATGCCGCCGCCGCCGCACGTCGTCGGCGTGGCGCCCCTCGCGCGCAGCATGTCACAACCCGTGGCGGTGCCGGTCAGTTTCGGCCCCGGAGCGCCCAAGTCGGCAGCCGGCACGCCACGTAACCGCGCGGTGACCACATCGGCGTATGTGGGTGTACCCCCTGCAGCAGCAGGGCCTGGAGGGGCGCAAACGAAATCGGCAGGTGGAGGTGGGCGGTCAGGCGGGTTGCCGTCGACGCCCCCCATGCGTTTGGCGGTTGCCCCTCCGTTGGCTGCTGCTGCCGGTGTTCAGATGTTGGGCACTCCGTCGCAGCGCTGCGATCCGTCCACAGAGCAGCAGCGCCGCCAAGCTGCCGCTGCCTTGATGCTGCAGCAGCAGCAGCAGCAGCAGCAGCAGCAGCAGCTGACGCCGCCACAGCAGCAGCAGCACCGCCATCATCT
The DNA here is from genome assembly GCA_003117195.1 of Eudorina sp. 2006-703-Eu-15. Classification (NCBI taxonomy): domain Eukaryota; kingdom Viridiplantae; phylum Chlorophyta; class Chlorophyceae; order Chlamydomonadales; family Volvocaceae; genus Eudorina; species Eudorina sp. 2006-703-Eu-15. The sequence goes on from BDSI01000012.1 coordinate 499,146, forward strand.
TCAGTTGCAGCAGCACCTGCAGCAGCAACAGCTGATCAAGCAGCAGCAGCAACAACACCTGCACAAGCAGCTTCAAGTGCAGCAACAACTGCAGCAGCTGCAGCGTCTCCAACACCTGCAACAGCAGCAACAGCAGCAAGCGCAGCTACAACACGAGCAGCAGCAGCAGTTGCAGCTGCTAGCGCTTCTCGCGTCTGCGAACCCGGACGGCAGTGCCGCCCTCGGTCTGAATACACACAGCCTTGCGCTGCCCAACCCCTCAGCAGCCCTGGGGCCCCAACTAGGTGCGGAGCATGACAGCTTCACCGTTGCCGCGGCGCAGCTCGCCCTGCAAGCGTACGACAGTGCCTCCGTCGGTATCACTGCGGATCCCGGCGCCTGGCGAACCCTGGACTCCTTGGCTGCCCTGCAGCACCAGCAGCAGCAGCAGCAGCAGCAGCAGCACCAGCAGCTGTCAGCAATATCTTTCCCTGTTGATGCTGCTGGGGACATCGCCCCGCTCCACAAGGCCCTGTCCCAGCAGCACCAGCAGTACCTTCTGATGGCGGAGGGCGGCCTGCTCTCGGCGGCTGTCGGCCGGGGAGGCCTGGCAGGTGCGGGAGTGGGCACAGGCGGCGCGCCGGCGGTTGGAGGGCTGCCGTTTGGGCTCACGGCCTCCGGTGGCTTCGCCCGGCAGCCGCTCGCGAGCTCGTGGTTGATGTGAGCCTGCTGGTGGTTGATGTGAGCCTGCTGGTGGTTGATGTGAGCCTGCTGGTGGTTGATGTGAGCCTGCTGGTGGTTGATGTGAGCCTGCTGGTGGTTGATGTGAGCCTATCTACAAGAAGGGCTGCAGCCCTGGCGGCACGGGCGGTGTGCAGATTGCCACGCAGATTCTGTCGAATGAAGAAATAAATGGCGGACTTGGATCGCCTTTGCAATAATGATGTTGTGGACGGCCGCCACAGCAATTTGATTGTGAAGCTGTAAGGACAGACACCTCGCGGCCACCGGGCGGTTTGTGATGGGGCGGGGCGGACTGAGCCATTTCAGGTGGCAGGCGGTGTGGCGCAGCGGGACGTTCAGGTGAACGCACGAAGCCGGGCTGGGTGTGCTGCACACCGACGACGACCGCCTGCCTCGTGTGTGGTGACGGGGGTGGTGGTGGTGGTGGTGGTGGTGCAGGCGGTGTCGGAGGCTCTGCATGCAGGGGCCGCGCGGCGGCGAAATGGAGCGGCGCGTCCCGCCCCCACTTACGTCTTCTGACGCCGCGGATCACACGATGCTGCCACGTGCTGCCCTGACACATTTACCATATCCTATCTACCTACCTACCTACCTACCTACCTACCTACCTACCAACCTACCTATCTATTTACCGATCTAGCTGTGATCTATCTATTGGTATCATCATCTATGCTGTATTGGCTTGGAGCCGACTTCCTGGCGCGCGTTCGTTTATGGTTCGAGCTGCTCAACGCTTTTGGTGCGCCGCTGCTTTTGGAGCTTTGCCTTTTTTCATCCGACGTCGGCGCGCCAGGCAGGGTTCGGCGCCGCCGGTAATCCCCCGCAGAGTCGCGGAGATTGGGTGGGACTCCATCGCTGAGGGTAGAGGTGAAAATCACGGCTTCTGAGAGAAGGCGTAAGCATGTTTTTTGGAAGAGGTTAAGTACATATGCTGCTCGAGTACGGGCGAGTACGACGCAAGGTAGGCAGGATATACGGGGTATGGCATGTCAGCAGCAACCTGTGTCGTTTGGGTGCGTGCGTGCGGGCGGGCTGCGCATAATTGTGGGGTGGTGTCAGATCGGGGTGGTGTCAGATCGGATCGGGTGGTGTCAGATCGGATCGGCTAGCGGCGCCAGGAAGGGAAGACTGATCGGTTGTTGCTCTGTTCTGCAGTGGCGGGGAAGCCGTCACACCGTGCAATAGCGTGAGACTGTTGAGGCCTGCGGAGCGGACCGGCCTTGAGGGCCGCGTGCGTGGGGTTTCCTCACGGTCTGGCCTTGAGGCCGTTTTTGTGGTTATGCTGTGGCTGATTGGCGCGCATTCGTCCGCCGTACCGCAGCGCGGCGCGTGTGGTAATCCATTTCGTAATCGATGGGCGGTTAAGAGAGGCAGCAGGAGGGACCATCATAAAGAAACATCCTAGGATATGCTATCTTGTAGGCGGTCGCCTGCGTTGTGTATCAGCTTGTGGCGAATGAGTGGGCCCGGCGATTCGTCGGGTCGAGCTGCGCTGCTTCTCGCCACTCAGGAATTCATCCCCCGTCTACCTGCTCGCGCGTCATTGCTGAGCCGTGACGAGGAGTCGGTGTGTCATCGTGATTTATCTCCCCAGGCCCGCTCAATGACTGGCTGACCGACAGGCGGCCCCTGGGTCGGAAATCAAGACGGAAAGCAAGGAAGGGCCGGGGGTTGTATGTGTGTATATTTGCGCACGTTGTGTATTTATCGAGGTAACCCGCCTGACTTCAACCGCGCGTTCGTGTGGTAGTGCGTGTGCGGTGGTGCGCGGTAGTGTGCGGTGGTGTGTGGTGGTGTGGTAGTGAGTTGTGTTGTGTTCCCGAGCTCAGTTGATCGTGCGGTGCCAGGCAGGGCGGGCGTCCAAATGGTGAGCGACAGAGGATAGAGGCGGCTCACCTCGCGAAGGGCTCGTATCGCCTGACGTAAGGACGTGCGCACGTACGGAGGGGAGTGAGCGCGCGTTCAGAATTCGCCCATCATTTTTTTCCGCGGGCTGTGGCCACAGTAATAGCCCGCACGTGAGTCCGTTCGCGGATGTGCCCCGAGGGGGCCGTGAGGTTTATGTTGTGTTTGTGTGGGGGGCCAGTCGGACCCCGAAGTGCGTGGCTCGCTCTTCGCCGTCAGGTCTGGGTGAAACTAATGTTCTGAGATTTAGGTGTACGACGATCATCAGCGGTAGTCGGATGTGACACCTGACGGGGGCTCGTTGCAAGCTGCTGGTGTTTGAATGGGTGTACTTCGTTTGCTTTGTTGCTTCCGAGCGCATTACAGGTTTACTTGCGTGGTGGTGTTTTGCGTTCCAGGTCCGTAGGGGTGACGGTAGCACGCAGCTGCGCTCCTGGCGGACGGCGGCAGTCTTTGCGTGTGGGCGCGGGTGCGGGTCATGAACGGGCACCTGCAGGACCGTCGGTCGACGGACCATATTTGAAGCCGGCGCGATTGTGCCGTGGATTGGTTGCTTGCTTACGGACGATTTCGAGTTGTGAATCAGGTAGGTCCGTCCAGGAGGCAGGCGAGGTGTAGCGCGGCCGACGCGCTCCGGTGCCTCTGCCGGCAGTAAACCATACTTCAAATACGCAGAGGGTGCGTGGTGCCCACTTGAGTTTCGCTGCAACTGGTGGTTTCTGGATTTAATAGCGCCTGAACCTGCGCCCAAGTATTTTTCACGGTACGCCTCCATGCACAGGTTTGCTGCTGGACTGGTGGTGTCTGCGAGGGTTTGGTGTGGTGCGACGACGGTGGTGGTGGTGGTGGTTTGTGAGTATGGTGGTGATGTGTGCAATGGTATATTTTGGTGCTGGTGTTTGTTTGTGCGTTTCGTGGGTGCCTTCAGCAGTGACGTGGGTGCCTTCAGCAGTGAGTTATTCGCGAGTCCACGGATGTTCGTTTCCGGACGATGTGGTGAAAGTTCGTTTTTGATGAAAACGATGTCTTCGTTGTCAGCAGCTTCGTTATCAGTGAATGGGTGATGCATGCCCTGCGATTCTTTGGCGGCGCGTCGCTCAGGCTGGCGCTGCCAATATCTATATACCCATCCCGCCAAGTTCCTGCCCCGCCACGCCCTGCGAGCGGGTTGGAAACGAAGGATGCGCGCAGCGGCATGGTGTTCCGTCGGTTAGCCATGATGGTTTGTTTTGTGCCCCTACTAAGCAAATATGTGCGGCGGCCAGCCGGTTGCGTAAGGCGGTCTGCTGCTCTGCACTTGCGAATCAGATTTTTCGGCGTCCCCGAAGTGCTGCAGTTTGACTAAACGACATTCTTTGCCAGCCGGCGCATCTTGGCCGATGGCATCCGATGATACGTGCGCGGTCGACGCCCGCGCGCACTGTTCAGCTGTATGTGTGCGCCGTGCTTTGTGTGTTCGCCGGCTGCCGGGCCTGCCCACCCACATGCACTTGCTGGCTTTGTGAGGTCTCTCATTCCGTCCTCGTGGCGTGGGAGGGCTGGTTGGGAAGCCCATATGCAGATACGTCCCCAGGAGGCCGATGAGCGGGTTTGCTGCCGCGATGCACCTGAGCATGCCTGCGCGCGCCGGCGTCCCGTGGATGGGTGCCGGGGGTTCGGAGCGGTGTGTGGAATCGCAAGCCAGCGGGGCCTGCTGGCGATGCGGCGCTGGACACCCAACCACCTACACACCCATACACCCATTCACACACACACGGCTCGTTGCCGGGCGAGCGAGCTTCAACACACTGGGGACTGTTTGTCGGTTGTTGTAGGATTCCGCCTTCGGCGCCATTATCGCAACTCCATGTGGCCTCGCTTGTACGGCCCAGGATTCGATCCGTAGACTCGCCGAACGGACCAGTTCGCGTGTTTTGAATTGTGCATTGGTTGCCCCGCCGCGCACACGTTCCAAGTGGTTGGTGAACTTGGCAAGTGAGGCGTTTGTGGGGCACGCTTTATTGGTTTGGTACTTGGTGCCGCCGGAGGGCGGCCGACGGCGTTGGCCTCTCGTCTTACCGTAGTCGCCTTGCGTGCATTCGTTGTTGATGACCACCTCGGCGGCGCGTCGGTCGCGCGCGCGCCCAGACTTTTGTCTCCTGCTCGGAGACGCGTGCAAGCAATTGACACGAACACCATTCTGTCTCCATAGCATTGTTTTTGCACGCCTGGCCCGGGGAGGCTTGCAGGCGTCAAAAGCCTGCGGCCGGCTCGTGCGTGGTGGTGGACACCACAAGCCCTGCAGATCGGGCACACACAATGGTCGGGAACATACATCGAAGTTGCGGCGGTGCATGCATGCGCGTATGTGTGTGCGAAGGGATTTCGCTGTACCATATCTGCCGGTGTATGCGCTGCTTCCGTTGTCGTCCTCCGCTTGCAGGTCGTGTTCTTGCATTGTCCGTAGGGGTGGAAACTTACGGCGTAAGGCATCTTCGGCACCGTAATTGACGTAAACCGTAATTGTAAGACCGTAATCTGACGTCAATTACGGTCCAGCCAACCTGCAAGCCGACCGTAACGAATTACGGTCCGTACTCCGTGACCATTTTCGTGTACCCAAATGCGTTTCGTTAATCAAATCAACAACTTATATCATTTTAAGTATCCCAATAGTCCCAAACGTGTGCCGGCTGCAAGATGGCCGACCAGCCACCAAAAAAGGTCGGCATGCGGGACATGAACACCGCACTAAAGGAAAGCTCTACATTACTAGCTGCGACCAATAGGAACCCAGCTGGCCTTCCGGCACTGCCACCGCAACCTGGTGGTGGGAAGAAGAAGTCGTGGCATGCGGGGGCGGTGCGGCCAGCGGCGGTGAGGCTGGAGGCAGCGGCGGTGTGGCTGGAGGCAGCGCGGTGGACATGCAGGACGACGACAGCGACGATGACATCGCGATCGGCCGGCTCGTTACGAAGGCCTAATTGAATTTGCGGCTTAGTGCCTTAAGGAGCAGTTTGGATGCATTAGGCTTTAGGCAGGTGGAGCGGGCAGCTTGGCGGACAAAGCTGCACGACAACGATGCGCGCGAGTATGGTTTAGGGCGAAGTAGTATTGTTTAGACCGTTTTGCTATTTCGTGTTAATGTAGATGATGTATATCATAAAATACGTAATGCTGGCTGATCAGATATGTTACACGATAAACTATGGGCGTGATGGCGCGGCACATTTGAAATACTTGACATGGTCTGTTGATCTGGAGCTTCGGATTTCTTCTCGTTGCATTATGTGGACGTTTGGGCTGTCGTGGAGGGCGTTCTGGGCTCGTTTCGAGACGTTCGGTAAGGTTGTGCGCAACAACTTTACGGTTTTACCGTAAGATTGCCTAAACGGATACCGTAAATGACATTACACCGTAACACCGTCAAATAACGGCACTTTTTTGGGCTGACCGTAATTACAGCAACCGTAAAACCGTAAACCGTAATACCGTAAACCGTAGGTTTCCACCCCTAATTGTCCGTGTGCGCCGCTTGATGTGCGCCACATAGTCCCCCATGCCATGATATTCGATACCTTGTAAGGCCAGATAGACCTCGATCGGCCGGTGCAGCAAGCAGCGCACCTCGGCTCATCACCGTAAGCGTATCCGGTCGAGACTCTCCACAGCCGTATCCACAGCCGTATCCACAGTCCACGGCGAGATCTCCGCCGCGCCGCCAGCAGCGCCAACGCATCAGACAGCACCCCGCTGCAACGGGTCCCCCAGCCGCACCAGCCACCCCAATGTTCTACCGTACACACTTAATATCTACGCTGGCAGTAATTCGTTGTTCGCAAGAACTACAGTTCCGCGCAGTACCACTAACCTCTCTCCTCCCAATGACCGCTGCGCGAAGTGGAAACAACGAAGGCGGCACCTCTGGCGCCCGTCGTGTCCCCTCCCGTCAGTGCTCGCGCCAGAGCGCCAGCGGCGACGGATAACGAAGGGCTGTCCAACCGTGGCGGGGGAAGCGACGGCGGCGGCAGCAACGGCGGGCCGCGAAATGGACACCCACAACCACAGCCAGAAATCGACGCCCATCCACACGCAGCCACGAAATGGACCACGACGCTGCCCCGGAGGTACGACTTCACGGTTCCAGGGTGGGAGTCGCAGGAGTGTCCTTTGACGGGAAGCCAGAGCCATGTCCGGGAGGGGGTCGCAACACGCAAGACCCCTATCGAAAGCAGTCCCGTACGACAGACTTCAGCAAGGCCCCGTACCCCCGTTCACGGGAAACCAGACCGCTGGATCGGGGGGGATCGAAGCGAAGGGTTTTATTGTTTGCGATAGGGGGGCTCTCCGGGGCGGGCTGTTGGGGGCGGAGCGCGGAGGCCTATGCGTGCCCCTATGGCAGGGCAAGCACTGGTCAGCACTGGACTGTGTCCGTTCCAGGCCCACACACAATTCTCCGCTGGAGGATTGGAATTTTGCCTTTGGGGACGCAATTTGACTGTGAACGTGTGGCAACCAGGATACCAGGTCCCCTCTCCCTGGGTTTAACAAGCACACCCTCAATATGTTTGGCATGCGGTCGGGTCGCATGCCACTGTAATTGACCCACCTGTCCGGTGCGCCTTGGTGGCGCAGTTTTGTTTACCCTCGGGGACCCTGGAAGATTTTCAGGTCAGTATGTGGTGAGGAAGCTTCGGCGGTCACCGATGGCCCGCGGGGTCCGCTGTAACATCCTTAATAATAATTGACACTCCGCGGTTCTCAAAATCCTGCTTCGTTCCTTTCCGCACCGCCCGCACGTATGAACCCGGCGGATAGAGATGGGTTACCCGTCGTGGAGCTGTGTTGGGAAGGTATGGGTATCTCTTGAAACCATATTTCCAAGGAATGTCTGCCTGGGACGTGAACGCTTGCAGGATGTGACACTTCGCACCGCAACACGTGCATGCAGACGCGCTGCGGCCTGCGGGTCGCCAGCTCAGCCACATTTTCCCGTGACGCGATCGTGAGGGCGCCAGCGAGGGCCCCAGCGATTATCAACAGATGTGCTGTCGCCAGGGTACAAAGCTCAAATCCAAAAGACGGGGGCACTTAAAACCTCTTCTAATTCGACCTCCGCCGAAACCGCCACAGTTACAGACACACCTTCACGCATTCGAGGTGCGTGACGACCCGGCGACAAGCGAAAACAGGAGATTGACCGACGCACCACGATACTGCCGTTCCATGTTCGTACTTTTTACACGGCAATGCGGAAAACGTGAACACCGGAGACACACATCGCGCCATCACCTGACCAACGGGGCACAAATCATACCACGTCCTCACATGATAGCTCAGCAGGCGTGTACATCACCCGACAAACCCGCAAGCGGAGCAAAGCAATTGCGTACCGGTACGTACAGGAGCCCTCCCCATCAACTAGAGCCTTACAATCACACGGCAAATAATTAGCGCTGTCGGACTCATTCCGTCAAAGCGCAACCTCTGGAGAATTCTGCCCATGAACCGCGATGTACGGCACGTGCAAGGAAAACGATGCACGGGGAATCTCTTTACCTGGGAAGTGGCGGCCACCGCGATATCTAGGGGAAGGCGACATGGCCTCATCATCACGCAGCAGACCGCGATCAAAGAAAGTAAAACCGTTCATGCTAATCGGGTTATCGGGTTACGGAGCGCCTGATCTGCGCTGTCCCATGAGCTTGAATTGCAGCCGTGCACACACTCGACGTGATACCATCGCGTGACGTTCTTCGCCGACGCGCATGCTGTAGCGGTTACACCAGAGCGCAATTGTGAGCATGCACGATGAATGGGAGTGGGAGGCGCCTCATGCAAATGTAAAACGGGTACTGCTCGGCACGTCACGATTCCTCACATTCGCCCGCTCCCGCATATACATCTCACGGCCCCGGCCCCTAGTGACAGGACGAAGTTTCCCACATCAGCATGGCTAAATCACGAGTTAACAACTGTGTGCAGGACTTCGATGGGTTACGCAAGACGGCGCAGCCGACAGAAACCCCCAGCAGCATAGGAATCATCAAAGAGCTGTGCTGCGCTAACACATGGTAAATTACTACTGGGCACGCCTGCGCAAGACTCCTGCACCACTGCTCGTCTATTCCGCCAGCATGTACGACCCCTTTACACACCCCACCGGAGCACACAAGCATGGGTAGCTACACGTCCCTGCACAACACTGCAACCGACGGTACATTACCTGTCCATCACGCACCGGCCAACTGCAAACTGTGACGTTCTATGACGAACTTACAACCGGCAAACGCAACTACCAGCACATCCTAGTGCCAAGACAAGCAAGAGTCCGGAGCGAAACCACCGCGCCGGCTGCTTGCAAAGGACAGCCCACCCTGCCAACCAGCTGACAACGCGTCAGCAAAGCGCCTTGCAGGAGTTGATGGTGCTGTTGTACAGCACAGCATCAAATGCCCAAGCACATCCTGGCAGCAATGGCACGGAACACGGAAAAGCAAATACTGGGCAAAGGAACACAGACGTGCGGGGCCACTGAAACACCTTACAACAAACACCGTGGCCCGTTCACGAATCCTGCAAAACCAACCGTGCACGTCAGCCCGCCCATGTCAGGCGCTGGTCTTGAAGTCATCACAACGCTTCCCAGCGCCACGCATCCAGAGAGCAAGGAAACCATGGAGCGACCGCGGCCTTCGTTTGCCATTCAACCGAACCAGATGCCCCGACTCGGCAGTCGCTGCGCAATGGAGGGCAGCCCAACACGACGCATCTCCGGCGCCTCTCCCGTTCGATCATCAACCCCCCAGTTGTTGTGCTACACCCTGGCACCCCCTGCAGTGATGTACTCCTGCAGCGCCGGTGCAATCACCATATCTTCCAACACACTCCACACCGTCGTGACCAAGCTCGATGCCAGTCTTGCGGCGCCCTGCACGCAAGCGACGGAAAGATGGGGGATGTTGTCGTGGACAAAAGAAACGAGGGGCGCAGCATTCAGCGCTACATTTGAACACAACCGGCATCGCTAAACGAGGACCACACGCTACCTAGATCGCCTAAGGTCTTCCCGTACCTGCGCTGCCGCTCGTCCACGTGACCGGCGTTCAATCGGATCCCGCAGCAGCGTCGACAGCGCACTGGCCAGTTCGTCCTCGTTCGAGACGATCCACACAGCGGGACCGACCCGCGGGTCGCATGTCAGGTGCGCGGCGGGAATCAAATACTGATCCCCGTACCTGCAAACACCAGGAGGGCCGTGCCACCGCGGTGTCGGTTGCAAGAACTGGCGTGCCCGGGCCATCATTTCACAGGAAGGACCCTTAGGTTCCTGAATATTTTATTTGCAGTGAAAACTCATGCCTAGGTCTGCCCAGGCTACCTTCGGCCTTATCTTTTCACCCACATGTCACCCACGGGCCGTACCTTGCGCAGGGTGCCACATAATGCTCCCTGTCTGGTCCCTGTCCTCCGCCTGTCGATCCAACCGGTGAACCATCCACGGCACCCGCAGCAGCTGCCCTCCGCTCTGGCGTCCTTGAAAGCGGTTGCTGCATCAGGTTTCGGTCTCGTGGCGGCATCACCGGCGGCGCCGCAGCCGCCGGCGATGTCCCGTTCCTGACATCCAATGCGTTGCCCGGTCCGCAGCGCTGTGCGCCGTCGTGCTGCTGACGATGACCTAGTGTGTTCACAGCCACGGTGGCGGCGGGCGGCAGCGCTGACTGTCCCATAGCCGGACGGATCTCACCCTGTTGGGGTGCACGCGGCTCGCCGGGGGCTCCGGTGCCAGATCCCATCGCCTTACCAGCCACTGCGCTCAAACCGTCGCCAGCGGCGGCACTGCCTCCCGTGCCAGCATGGCCCTGTGAGGCCCCGGCAGTTCCACGACTCTCACCGACGATACCGCTGCCGCCCACCTGAGCCTGCGGCTTCAGGTCCACCGACATCTCGACGGCTCCGAGACCAGCGAACGGACGCCCGTGCGGCGCCGCCATGTGACCAAAGGCGGCCGGCGATGCGCGCGGGGACAGCGGCGCCGCGGCGTGGTAGTCAGGGGCCGTGTTGGGCCGACAGCCCTGGGTGGCACCAGCGAAGACCCCGGGACCATCGCGCCCCGCGGATCCTCCGGCCACTGGCAGGGCGGTGGGGGTCACGACGCGCGTCTCAATAGGCAGGTCCGCGGCACCCTGCTCGGCAGCCATGAACTGCGACTCCAGCACCGCAAGCGCCTCTTGCTCAGCCACGGGCGGCATGCCGGGCAATGGGATGGAGGAGACCCTGGAGGTGGGGGCCACCCTGGGGCTCGTCGGTACCGGTCCGTAGAACTGTGAGAGCTGCGGGGCCGACTGACGGAACATCCGCCGGCCAGACGGCTCCGCGGTGGCGTTGGAACCCGCGTCCTGGGGGCCACCCGGTGAGGGCGCCATCCCCGCGGGGTGCGCCAACACGGGGGGCCAGTTCGCAGAGGGCCCATAGGCAGGCACCGCAGACACGGAGGCACCGCGGCAGGCCGGCGATTGCCGAAGACGAGGAAGTGGCGGCAGTGCAGGCAAATGCGGCAGCGACGGGACCGAATGCTGCTGCTGTGCGCCAGAGGTTTCAGCTCCAGGGTGCATCTGCTGCTGTTGCTGCTGCTGCTGCTGCGCAGAACCTGCCCCAGCGGGCGACCGGCTGCAGCTGGTGCTCATGCTCTGGCCACTGTATGACGGCTGCGGTGCGTTCCGTTGGGGGGATAGACGCTGCGGCGCCTCCGGCTCCCCAGAGAGGGACGTCTTGCGAGCCTGCTGCAGCAGCGCCGTCTGCAACAGCGGACTCGAGGGCCTCTTCGTCGTGATGGGGCGCCGACCCCCGCTGGCGGCCGCCGCCCCGCTAGAAGGGCCTGCAGCGGCCTCAGCAGCAGCAGCAGCAGCAGCAGCAGCAGCAGCAGCATGACGGGCACCACCCGACGGCGTCCCACCCACAAAAACACGCGGCGAGAGCGGCGGCGGCGGCAGCCGCGGCTGCGGTGACACCGGTGACGCCACTTGGACCGTCATGTTCGCCAGAAACTCATCCAGCTCGTCAACGGAGCGGCGGTCCGGAGTGGCAGTGCTCGCAGCCCGGTGGCCGCCCTCCGGGAACAGCCGACGCGACACCTGGCTCCAGCTGGGCGACGGCGGCTCCGCAAGCCCGTGGGTCCCCGGGTTAACGCCGGCGGCGCCAGTGCCGCCGCCGCCAGTCGTAGGTTGGACTGGCGGAAACAGAACACGCGCGGACCTCGGTGTTCCCTGTGCGCTGGCTGCGTGATAGGGGTGCAGCTGGCGCTCCTGTTGCACCTCCCAGGCCTCATCAGCTGCGGCGGTGAGCGCATCGCGGGCAGAGTAGGTTTCGACCTGACCCGACACTGCCGCATCGAGCGCGAAGACCGGCGGCGGGCGGGTGGGTGAGGTCTTCAGCCGGGGCGACCTCGGCGGCGCCTCCACGGGAGAGACCACGACGTCCATGTAGCCGCAGAGGGATGACGAGAACGACACGGGCAACGGTGCCGGGGCCCCGTCGCGCGCCTCCTCGCGGCCGCTCTCGCGGCCAGAGAACAGCGCCCGCGCGGACCGCGGCGTGCCGGCCGCGCTCGCGTTGCGCGACTCTGCCCGCGCGCGGTCCCAGGCCTGCTGCTGCTGCGTCCTCTGATTGTAGAGCTCCTGAGACTGCCGGGCAGCTCCAGACTGTGGACTTAGGGTGGGTTGCACGTCACGGCGGCCAGAGTAGCGATGCGGCTGCGGACGCGCCCTGTCTGCCAGGGTTACAAAGCCAGCTGGGGCGCTCGCCCGTGTGGACAGCAGCAGCTCATCCGGTGCGGCTCCAGCGGGCCACAGCTCCTGGCGCGGCAGCCAAGGCGCAGTGGGCTGCGAAAACACCGTCGGGCCCAGACCGGCCGCGGCGGCGGCAGCAGCGGTGGGGCTCGGCGGCGCGCCCACAGCCGGCTGGGTGCGCACGGGCGCCACTGAGCCCAAGCCGGCCGCAGCAGCAGACGCAGAGAATCGCCGGTCCGGGGTGGAGCTGTGGGCGCTTCCACCAAAGATTGACGAGGCCAGTCCCGCCGCGTCGCTGGAACTGAATGGCGCAAAGAATGTGGCGACGTCCAACGGATCCTGACGAAGCGGCGTATCGGCGGGGGTGCGCTTCACGGCCGTCATGACCTTGATAGGACTGGCCCGCGGGTCGGTCACGCAGGGGGACATGTACGACGCCGGGGGAGAAGAGGGCACCTGAGGAAAGCCGCCGCCGCTGGTGCTGGCCCTCGGCGACAGGGGCGGCGGGGACGTCGGCGAGCGCGGGGAAGACTGCGATGGCTGCGCGGGCATGTACGGCAGCGATACATTGCGCGGCGCCGCATCCGAGATGAAGCTGCGCGGCACGGGCGACGAGTGAGTCGAGTGCAGAGGCGGCTTCACTGGAGACGCACTCGGGCAGTTGCTCTCCGAGCATCTGGTCCGCTGCTCCGGGGACCGGGGCGGCGAGCCCGCCGCCACCGACGATGATGCCAGGCTGCCCGCGCTGCCGTGACCCAACATGCCGCCTGCTGCGCTGCTGCCGCCCTGCGCCAGGGCACTGCTGCCATCACCGCCAACCTGAACCCCACCGCCACCGCCACCGCTGCCGCTGCCGCCGCCGCTGCTGCCCCTGACACTGCCACCTACGTTGTTCCCGCTTCCGCTCGCGATGCTGCTGCAGCTGCCGCACCGTGATCCGTCGACGCTGCGGCTGGCGCGTGGCGTCTCATCCGCCTCATCCGATACGATGATCGACACTTCGGGCAGACCCATGGAGGGCTCCTTCTCCAGTTCGGAGTCGCTGTCCGCGAGGCGGGGGGTGCTTGTCTGGGAGAGGTTCGACTTGGGCAACGAACCGCTGCCGCCGCCGCCGTTGCCCGGCACTGCCGGCACCACAAGCAGGCCGCCGGACAGGGTGATGCGGGGCTGTCGGGGCCCCAGTGACTCTGCCGGGTGCGGAAGCAGCCGTGACTGGGAGGCGGTGTCGCCGCCGCCCTCGTCGTCGTCCGTGTCCGCGAGGCTTGGGATGCGACTGAACGTGGGCGCATTGTCCAGGTTGATGGGCAGCGAGTTGTTGCCGGCCTGAGCACGGCCGTGGCTGGCCGCCGCTGTGGCCGCCGTGGCCACCTGGTTGGTGGGCGCCAGTTGTGCTGCCCTGCTCGCCCAGACCGCAGACGTGTCCTGCAGATAGGCGTAGTGCAGACAGGCGTAGTGCAGACAGGCGTAGTGCAGATAGGCGTTGTGCATATACAACCATCGTTAACAATAAGAACCTACAAAAGAAGCAACCGAGAGTACGCATGGGAAGTCCGGGCAATGACGCGCGGTTCAACGACGCAGACACGTCTGTGTCATCAAGCTTCAGACATCAGGCTGCCTACCATCGGTGCATCAACTGTGTAGCAGACAGGCGAACTGGGTTCCGGAGCCGATTACCCAAGTATCCAATCCGCACCTGCGAGAGGCTCGACGCCTCCGCATTCATCACGCGGGACATGAAAGGACCTTCTGGACGACCCGTGCTCGAAGTCGCTACCAGAGCGCCACCGGCCCTGCCGAAGGACAGGCGATGGAGCCCAGGCGACACCTGCTGCGCGAACGCCGACGGCAGCGCTGCGGCTGCGCTGCCGACGGACGGCAGCAGCGGCGGCAACGGTGCGGCGGCGGGGCCCAGCGACAGGGGCCCGGCGCCCGGCGACAGTCCGCCGCGGAGGGGGGCACCTCGCAGTGCAGCCGCCGGACCCGCCTCGGCAGCGGCCGCCGCCGCGGCCAGCGGGCCGTCGTCCCGTGGCGCTTGCATTGAGAACAGGACGTTGTGGCTGTTGGCCCGAGGGGACAGGGGCTCGGGATCCTCCGACTCGTCGGCGGCCGCTTGCCCGGCTGCCAGCTCTTCTTCTTCCTCCTCCAGAAAGAGACTCCGAAAGGCCGTTCCCGGTCCCGGACTGTTCGACGGCCCCGCAACGGACGATGCCATCGCTGCCGCGAAGGGCGACTTGTACGGTGAAGAATAGGGACTCACGTGCAGCGAGCCTGCCGGACGAGCGGGGCTCTTTGTAGGCCCTGCGCGCACCGCCGCGTCAAACGACTCCTCAAAGCGCTCGGGGTCGTTGTGGAAGTTGGGGCTCTTGGGGGGCTGGAGGACCGGACGGCGCTCGCGGAAAGGGGACGAGGCCGTATCTGCGGCGCGGGACGTTGGAGTATTCGGGCAGTCTGACGAGCCATCCGAGCCGCAGGACTGCAGCACATTCGCCGCCTGAACCCCCGCTGCCATGTCTGCGGCGCTGCTGATGTTATAGAGGCCGAGCCCGCCCGAGCCGCCAGCCCGTGGGGAGACGGGCAACAGCGCCGCAGCGCCGGGGACGACGGAGAAGGTGCTCCGCAGCGGCGAAGATGACGGAGACGCCCGGTGGACTGGCATCGACATACGCCTCTGGAGTTCCCGGCGTGGGGTGTTGATGGAGGGCAGCGCCACAGGCAGCGGCGAACGGTCGCCTCGCGGCGCCTCCCCAGCGCGCGAGAGGCGGCCACTTGTGCCGCCGGGTGCGCCTCCATGCATCCACAACTCCTGTGGCTGCGATGGGCTGGTGAGGACAGACAGCATCGCCTCCGTCGGTGCAACTGCAGGCACTGGCGAGGATAAGGACCCGACGGGTGCCGGGCCATGTTGCTCCGCTGCCGGTGACATGACGCGCGCGACCCGAACCGGCGACACTGGCGAACGCGGGGAGTTCAGCAGCGCAGATAGCTCATCCTTATGAGTCGAGCGCCGCGTGGTGTCGGCGGCGGCCACGACCGGCTCAGCCCTTGGATAGGTCGCCGCCGCCACCGCCGATGGCGGCGGCGGCGGCAGCGGCCGCGGCGGAGGACTGAAAGTGCCAGTTCCGCTGCCGGTGCCAGCCGCCGCGGCTGCAGAGTACTGCGACGGCTTACCCACTGTGAAGGCCGACGTCACCTGCTCGCTGCTCACCGAGCTGGTCGGCCGCAACGGCGAACTCGAAGTCGCCGCGCCTCTTGGCGACAGGATACTCATGGCGGGCGGCGGCAGCGGCGCGGGGTAGCTGGGTGCCGCGTGCGCCGCCGGGAACAGGGTCGTGGTGACCGACGCAAGCGCCTGCGGATTAAAGCCCAGCGGCCTGTCGTCATCAAAAGCCCGCAAGGGGGAGTGCATGGGCGCACGCAGTCCCGAGGCGACGCCCTCGAGCGCCACGGCCGGCGCCGGCATTCCGCCACTGGCGTCCCGCTGCCCCAGCTGCTGCGAAAACCACACCCTGGGGTCGTGCTGTGCCTGGCTGCGCTGCAACCCCGGGGACGGCTGCGGCAACATGACGCCAAAATGGTCCAGCCAGCTGCCAATGGATGCCACCTGGTGGAAGCCGGTGGAGCCCCGCGTGCCGATGCTGGCTGCGCTGACCGCAGGGGACAGTGACGGCCCGCGCGCCGATGACAGCTCAGCAGGGCCTGCGCCTTCGCCGCCAGAGCCCGACACCGAGCGGCTGCGATCGTCGCCGGTGTTTGCGAGCGGCACAGCAGAGGCGATGCCATCAGGCAGCCACTGGAAGCATGTTTGGCCAGCAAAGCAGCTGCCAGCGTTGTAGGGGCTGCTCTCTGTCGAGCCACCCCCGGTCGACGGCCCGGGAACCGGCTGCCGTGGCGCCTGGAAGCGCGAGGGCTGCATGACGGGAGAGCCGTTGCGTGTCGGGCTTCTCGAGGGTCCGGACTCTGACCAGCTGTTGCTGCTTGATGGGCTGCTGGTACGGCTGTTCGGCCGCTGAGCCCCCGACTGGGAGCTTGCCGCAGCCTCAGACTGCAGGGAGCCCACCTCCTGACCGTCTGCCGCAATGTACGACTGCAAGTTGGCGCCCGAGCCGTTGTGCACGGACGCCGTTGCCAGCAGCGTCGGTGACCCGGAGCCCGTGTCGTCCGGCACAGAGCCGCCAAACTCGAAATCCGACTTGGGACTCTCCGCAGTGCAGCCCGGATGAGCGTCCGCCACCGCTCGGCGCGCAGTGGTCTCGGAGCCCAGAGAGCCGCCACCGCTCGACGCCGCGAAGCTGGTGGGGCTCGAACCCATCACGTCTTCCTCCTGACCGACCGGTATCTCCGGCACTGCGGCCGAGACGACAGTAGGTGATGGCTCACTGGAGTTGCTGTCGGGATCTCCATCCGCAGCCACGGCGTCCTCTCCGATAGCAACTCGCGGGGGCAACGGCAGCAGCGCCGTGCTGCCTGGCTCATCGCCCGTCAGGCCATTGATACCGTCGGAGTCAGCGCCAACACCAGCAACGCCGCCAACACCAGCAGCAGCCTCCTTGCATTCCGGAAGCACCGCGCCTTGATCCTCGTCTCCAGTCTCCGGCGCAGTCCCCGCCGCTTCACCCAGACCCACCAGGTTTGTCATGCTGCCATTCGCCGTCGGCACCTTCAACGCCATCCGTATCAGGCTCCCGCGCGCCGCACGGCCCATGGTAGCGCTCGGCGACGAGGCCATGAGCGCCAGCGGATTCTCGGTTTGGAGGTAGTGGTCCAGGGAGCCGCGGAAGCTGGGCTGCGGGCTTTCAGCCCAGATGCCATACGCTTCACGCACAGCCGTGGCGCTGCCGGGCTGGGAGGTGACCGACCGGACCGCAGGCTCCATCGGAAACGCGCCCTCGTCCTCAAAAATCGTCGCCATGTTGACGTCGTTGGCCCACGTCTCCGCAAGCGCAGCGTCATTGAGGTCCGAGGGTTTCGGCGACTTGTCTGCCGACGCTGACGCGGCCTGGATGGCGATAGGGGCCGAACAGACTGCCGCAGAGCTCTCGGATGTCCCGGAAGCAGCACACGACGCAGCCGACGCCGAGTCTTGGTGGACGGCGTCGACCACAGAGGACGTCGCGATGGGCCACTGCTGGGGAAGGTTGCATGGAGCGTCTGTTTCGGCGCCCATCAAGAGCAACAGGCTCGGATCCGAGGGCAGGCCGGGGTCACTGACCATGTGGCGAGCCTCGCGCTTGCCCATCCGCTTCGGCCAGTCGGCCTCCAGTTCGTCAACGCAATCCGCGCCGCCTCCATCCCTGCAGATGACCAGGTGCCCGAGGTGCGTTCCGCGAGGCGGTGGCAAATCGTCAAGGGCAGGCGCGAAGCCTTGGCCGTCGTCCTCCGCCAGCTGTGGCACCCTCAGGCTCCGCGCTGATACCTCGCCGCCGGTCTCGTCAGAGGTGAAGAGTGCCTTGTAGCGCTGCGCGGCGTTCGTAGATCCGACTACTCCATCGGGGGCTTGCAGCCCATCAGCCGACGCGGGCGCGTCCTTAACCCCAATCAGGTTGATCGCGCTTGCCGTCGAGACCTCAGCGATCTCGCAGGACAGCTCAGCCGGCTTCTGCTGTCGGCCAGCAGCATCCGACAGCAAGGCTTCCTCCGACAGCTCCACACCCTCCAGTCCAGCGGTAACCTCTTCCAGCAGCCTCGACGCGGACGCGCTTTCACCGGCGCGGGCTACGGCAGTCGCATTGTCACTCGTTACGACTGCTGCAGCCGTATCCACTGACGCAACAGCCACGGCTTGCGGAACCAGCTCCTCTCCGACCTGATCAGTCTCCACAGCATCGTGGAAGTCGTTGTCGTCCATCTCTGACCCGACGCCGTCGTCAGTGTCACCGGACTGGCGGCTTGCCGGGTCAGCCGGCGGCGCGAGCGGCAACTCAACAGCGGCAGAACTGCAGGTTTTGTTGGTTGCAGCGGGTTGCGCAGCAGCTGGCTGACGTGTATCCTCCGAGCCGCGCCCCGAGGAGGCCTGCAGGTGCAGGGGACGCCTCGTTGCTCCACGCCAACATCGCAGCGCGTGGCATGCAAATTGGTTGCAAGGTGGTTGTAGGCATATCTTACGCGGCAATGGGCTCCAGCAGAAAGGACACCCCCCCACACACACACTATTCATGGCATTTTCACACTTGCAGAAGCGGCCAAGGGCTGGCACAACGCACAGAGGCCGAAAGCCAAACACTTTCTGACCATCACATTGTCCTGTGACCGGCTTTGTGTGTGGCCCCTTCCAAGTCGACGACGAGCCGCACCTGAGGATTCGCATAGTCGCGCGGCGCAGGGGCCTCTGATCCGCTTGCGGCTTGTGACTGCTCCGCGTGTGCGTTTCCGTCGCGCATCATCTTGGTGCATGTCCCGGCAGCAGATGCGTGCCCAGTCAGAGGCGCTCCGTCGTTATTGCGCGCAGTCGCCACACCCGGCTCCTCGTCCTCCGAGTCAGACGTTGAAGACGCGCTGGCAGAGTCCTCCGAATCCTTGTCCTGCGTGTAGCCGAAGCCAATCACCTCCCTGCTGGTCGCCCAACGAAACCGATCGATTGCGCGCCGGCGTGTCCGATTCCCGTTCGTGCCGCAGGCTGTGGGCGCTGAGGCCGGGGTCGCAAAGTCCATCGAGGTAGCCTGCTCGGGACTGAACGCCGCCAAGCCAGGGCCTCCGAAACCGTACGGCACGCCAGGGGTCGTGAACGGCGCAATCAAGACGGTCTGGCCATTCGCGCCCGGCTGGAGGGCGTACGACTCATACGACAGACCGCCAAGAGGCGAAAGGCCAAAGGACGGCGCACCGGGCCGCAGGCCAAAGAATTCGGGAATTGTTGGAGGTGCCGACATAGGCCTACAGAAGGGACAAGGACAGGCGGCGTATAAACTCAGCATATACCAGATGCACCTGGTATATAGAAACATTTGCACATTGGACTGTCGCTTAGGTTTATAACAATAAGGACCGGCCATGCCATGTTGAGCTGCTGACCAGGCCATGCATCTGATCCGCCAATTAGACACCACACGGTGAACGCGCGTGCGATACAACGGGACCTACGGACCTACCGCGAGGAACGCACGGGACGGTGCGCGTCCGACATCAGTTGCTGCCAGGAGGGGCCGCTGCTCCCAGGCGCTCCGCCATCCACCGCGCCATCGACAACTACTGATGTGGATCCAAAGCTGTCGAGCGTGCCAGTCCTCGGGGCAGCACCCTCCATCCGGACCCCGGTCGAGGAGCTACCGCGACCCTGTTCAGGCGCCCGGCTTTCACGCGGCGTATCGTAGCCGGCTGGGTTGATCCCGCGCATCGTTGCGCCCGTCTGCGCCACGGCCGCCGCCACCTCATCCGACGCCATTATGGCAGCGTGGTTAAGATCCGTCGCCATGCCTTGGAACTCCGCGCCGTGCGGGCCCATCAGCAGCGCGCAGCCCGCCACAGCCGGCGCGGCCGGGCTGCTCGCGCCGTCGAGCGAAGGGAGCAACGAGCCCCCCACAAGCACCACCTCGCTAAGAGAGTACAGCGCTGTGAGGGCTTCGGGATCGTCCAGTACGAGCACATCCACATCCGACGTCAACCCTGTACGGCAGTACATGAATCGAATGCAAACCATGACACGAAACCATCAAGCACAGTAGGATAGATACCACACGTGGAATGCTAACCATGACACGAAACCATCAAGGAAAGTAGGATAGATACCACACGTGGAATGCTGGAAGAGACACATTTTTTCCATGCAGGTGTTAAGAGCCGACTTACGCCCTGGCTCCTCGACAGCCACACTCAGCAGCTCGACTTGCAACCGCTTCTCGGCGGATACCCGTCGCGCTGCAGCGGAATATGCTGACGACGCTTGGCTGCTGGAGACCGACGGGGTGCGGCCATCCGCCGGTGATGTCACCCGAGGGGCAATCAGCGTCAGCAGTCCTTTGTGCCGGCTGCGAAGAGCCGCATGGATGCGCGCTACGACCACGTCCTCGCCAGGGAGCGTATTGGCTGCAATCCAGAGCTGCCGCTTCGCCAGCCCTGCATGCAAAAGGGACAGGACCGGGAACTCAAAAACTTCTGCGCGGAAATGTCCTGCACTGTTAGGCTCCGGTATTCGGCTGCTCCTCGCCCAGAAAACTTACGCTTCAAGAGCGGCCGGCAAAGCTTAGGTCGCTGGTGCAGCAGGCGTGTTGCGCACGCCCCCAACTCGGACGCTTGCTGCAGATCCGTTGACCAACCGGGCATCTGCCCAAGCGTCGCTCCGAACATGCGAAAGCGCCCCACGTCCTGCAGGATCAGGCCGAAATCCGCGTTGAACCCGGGGCGGAAATGGGCTGACGTCCAATCCGCGCGCCTTTCAGATACCCCCCTGTCCACGCTCGGGCCGGAGTTGACACGCTCGAGACAATGCGCCTCTGGACGCTGGGGCTGGTGCGCGCGTGGTCGCTTCAAGCATCTCATGATGCAATGTGCCGTACTTGGGCGCTCTACATTGTCGACGAATTCAGTGATCAAGTGGCACCTGAGACCTTTAAACTCACCACGTACGTGCGCGGCACAATCAGACTGTAGGACCGCAGCGCCTGCTTCAGCATCTCCCGGCTGGTCTGCCGCGCATGCCATTCAATCATGTCCTCTCCGGGCATGTGCGCGTTCAGCAGTGCGAGCCGTACCCCCGACTCCCGGGCCATCAGCGCGAGCTGGCGGTGGAACGGTGTCTCCTGCGTGCCGGAAAAGCGAGGTGCTTTAGGCCCAGTCGTTTCGGGAATCTGGAGCGTGACATTTTGCCGACACTCTCACCAGAAACACTCCGACTTGCGGTTGCCATTTTCGCAAGAATGCGGAGATCGTGAGAGGGTTCGCCATGGGCACCAGCTGGACCAGGACCTGGGGAACAAGGGGACCGAAGGCATTCTTGAGATAAACCCTATGAGATGCACCCGATAGATTCCGGTGGAAGGAGTGCAGAACTTGCCCCTGCCGATGAGCGTTGGTGTGGATCGCTTGGGTCGCGTGCGAAACCAATACCCCGACCCCGCCTTACCCTCTGGGGAAGAGCCTCCACTAGCAGCTTGTACACATCTATGCACGGTGTAGTCACCAGCACGGTAACTTTTTCGTTGTATTCCTGCTTGTGGTCAATTCAAGGAGAGGTGACACAACAGCTCAATCGTAAAAGACGGCGTGGTAGATTCTTTGCACTGGAGATAACGTTTACTTGACCACTTGCAAGAACGGATTGGATGCTTGTGAAGTTGCTGAAACCCAACACGATCGAGTACTCCAACCGTCGCGTGACGCACCCATCCGCTACAAGTCTATTTTTAACGCACCTGGAGGCATCTGAACACCACAGGTAGCACCGTTGAGGTCTCCCCTGTACAAAATGGGCAAGGAATTGTGTTGCACAGGTTTTGGCGCGCTCACGCCTGCCCGAGGCAACCTTACCGACTCCATTCACATGAAACCAGAGTACTGGTCCATTACGACGCTCAATACTGCTCCATCCAAGCCGTTGAAGCTACATTCATGAAACAAGAGCGCGCTTCAGCACTTGCACGGGAATCGAATTGGCAAATCTACGCTCACCGCCATTCCCAGGGTCTCCTGCTTATTAAGCATACGCAGAGCCAGATACGCCAATGATCCTGGAAGCTTGGCTACCCCCTACCGCGCAAGATGTCAAGTCACAATATGTTCAACCAAACTGCAGCAGCCTGTAAGGTTTAACAGTAACATTCTTACCCATGCGAAGGCAAGAATGTTATTGCCCTCCATTGCTTGGGGCCCGAACTCAACCAGCTACTGGCCCTGTCAAGTATGTATTGCAGGCTTCATCGAGGACCAAAATAGTTGGTTCAACAATCGAGTTGAATAATTTACCTAGTTGACCTCTGAAGTTGAATTGAACAGATTTTGGAGTACTCAGTGCCGCTAAACACGATGGCCGTACACGTTCCCTTCGCGCCAAATTTTATAATGAAGGCCATCAACCATTTTCCGGCCACCGGACTGATTCTTATGGCTACCAATTGACGTCTGGAGTGGTATAATCGCGGAACGTTTTGCTGCACGGCCACCGAGCAGCTTCGTGTCTCACGTTCATCGCCTGTTGCGACTACTTAGTGGTCTTCCTCGGGAGATCTTTCTTGGGCTTTAAACACAGCAAAAGTATTACGGCATTCTTGCCTTTTCTTGTTAGTGCAACTGGTCACATCTTCATTGGTTTCCTGTAGGGCGACCTCAAAGGCCATTGTAAAAACCGGTTTACACAAACACTGCAATATGTTTGTGGTCTTGGGGCTGTCCTATGTATCCACAAGGAAACAGCAACCTTTTGGGGCTGGCGCACTACGGGCCAACACCTTGGCCACCACGTCAATCATTTGTTCTCTAGGATTGACGTAGGTGTCAGTCTGCAGACTCGATGCAAACCGGGTGCGATCGAAGGGGTTAGACAGTGCGCGCCGGGGGCGGTGTTGTGCAGGTTCGTTCGTTGGGGGCGCGCCGGCACGGAGGTCTTGAGGCAGCTGGCGTCGACTGGAGAACAAGTCGCATTGCCTCCCCCATGCTTACTGCTGTCAGCTTGCTGTGTGCCGTATGGTTGCGGTGGTGTCAGTCCGGACTGCATTTCACAGCTGCATTTCTTAGCATATCTTACAGCTCACCTCTTGGCAAAGGCAAGCTTGCGCAGGGGAGACAGACTGACCCTGCGCAAGCCATGGTTCTGTGCTATCCTTGGTCCTATCCTGACAATCACTACCTCTTCACGGCGTCTCACGAGGCATCGCAATGCACACACCGAGACACAGCGCTGTGCAACACTTGAGCACCAGGCATCCCCCTCGTGCACCGTGCTTCATCTGCTGCACGCAACGTCCAGGAACACGTCATCTGGCCCGCGAACCCCACAGTGAATGAATGAACGTTACAGCGGACCCCAAAGGGATCGACGGTGTACACCAGGGCAAGCCCCAGCAGGCCCCACCGCCAAGGCGGCAAGACACCTCCACACCTCAACGCCGCAATAAAAAACACACCGGGCCATGACCCCACCCAGACAGACCCTGAAGCAAGCAGTGTAAGCACTGGCACAACCCCACAGTGTAAGCACTGGCACACCACCGGTGACCCTGTTGACCGTGCAGGCGACATTCATTCCCTGCGGGCCAAGGACCTAGGGTGCGCGCGGACCATTGCATCCTCAACGCACCGCCGCCTGCGCCGCTCGTTCTGTTCTCCCACGGCACGTCCCGAGATACGGGCCAGTAAGGGAAGCGACACCCCGTGCAATTGCGCACTCATTAAGCAAAAACGTTATGGCATGTCGCCAAACCGCCAAGGCGGGGGCTGGCGTCTCGTAGCACTCCTCTCCTCGCTGTTCTCGCGTCCCACCGTGTTGTGGCAACCGTTACTGATACACAGGTTCAAGTATATTGGAGATTGGTTTGGGTCGGGCGGGTCTCTTCTCTAAACACAGGTTCACAGAGCAGATGCACGGTGTAGCTGCCCCGCGGACGGAACGCTCATCGTTGCTCTCTCCACTCCTTTACGCCGTCCACTCGGAACCTAAGAGCCACCATTCACCCAACACCCATTGTCGCGGTGTCGTGCAATCGATTCCGCTAAAAATCGCATCTGCGCCACACTGTGATCCAGGTATGCATGGATGCCGTTCACCGATCCGCGCGTACGACCGGGGTCCGCCCGGGTGCGGCACTGCACGGCATTCCGTCCTTCCCCGCGCAGAGGCGGGCGCGTCGGCGCCGTGTCAGGACTTAAAAAAGATGAAGAACAGCAGCCTCGCCGCCGCCAGGCGCTTGAACCACCGCCAGTAGAACCCCGGTGGCAAGCGTCCCCGCTGCCGGTGCAGCGCCGGTGGCACAGCAGCTGCGCCCGCCGCGCCAGGCTCCACCGTCGTCCCCGCCTGGTTCCGCGGAGCGTCTGGCTCAAGCTGTGGCTCTTCGCCGCCGCCGGCGACGCCATCGCCGCATCCCACTGCCTCGCCGGTAGCAGCAGCAGCAGCGGCGGCGCTTCCAGTCGAAGGCTGCCCGGGTATCCCGCTGTTGTGCGCCTCGCCGGGGCCGCCGGCCCCAACGACGTCCGCCAGGAAATCGGACAAGAGCGCCCACTTGAAACCCGCTGAGCTGGGCCCGCCGCTGCTGGAGCCCGCGCCGTGGGCCCCAGCTCCGCTGACCGCAGCTGAGGAGAGATAGAGATCAGAGCAACGGGGCGCGAGAGGATGTCAGAGGCGCGGTGGACCGATCAGGCAGCGAACACCTGTTTCCGCTGTTCACCTGTGTTACAGAACAGTATTCAGGATGGCCCCAGGCGGCCACTGCCGCCGATTCCCATATGTGGCACAGGCGTTCCTCCACGTCGTGCAGGGAGGGGCACGGGGCCCAGCAGGCGGTAAGGGAGGTAGTGCAAGGAGCGGAGGTCATCCAGATGAGACGGAAACGGTAGTAGGGTGACAGATCGCCGGCATGGCCGGGAGCAGCACGAAGTGCCACCAGGTTGCCCACTGCCCACGCACTACCGGCATTGCAGTTGGGGGTCACTAGCTGGGGGGGCCACGAGGGGGCAACTAGGTTGCCCGTTGCCCATGCACTGCCCAATGCAGCTGCAGACGACGATTGCTTTCGGCGGGTGCTCATTGGCACCCTCTTGTACGTGAATCATGCCACTCCCTAAGCAAGGAAGGCCGACGTCCTTATGTGCATGGGACGAGGACAACCGCCCGAGCGGGGTTGGGATGCTCGCGCACGTGCTCCTGCCAACCCCCTCCCCTGGTGCCGCACCTT
Source organism: Eudorina sp. 2006-703-Eu-15 (assembly GCA_003117195.1). NCBI lineage: Eukaryota > Viridiplantae > Chlorophyta > Chlorophyceae > Chlamydomonadales > Volvocaceae > Eudorina > Eudorina sp. 2006-703-Eu-15. The sequence goes on from BDSI01000012.1 coordinate 524,359, forward strand.
GCCGCCTCTTGCGCCTGCGCTCCACGCGCCTGCGTATCCGCCGCCACAGGTCGTCCAGGGACTGGGCCGCGTCGGGAAACACGGCGCACACGCCCGAGGCGCTGCCGCTGGCGCGCTGGTGCCTGCGGGGCCCCCGTCCGGTGGGTCAGGCCGGCACGGTTCCAGGAAAAGTGAACCGTGCGTCTAGCGGGTCACAGAAAGCGGTGTACCATTTAAAGACAAGCCTGCGGCTAAAGTGCGCCCCCCTTGGATTGCTGTGAGGTAGCCCCGTGCCTCTAGTGTACCGGACAGCCGCAGGACCGCCACAGGCAACCGCTCTTTCCGAGCTCCACAAATGTGATCGCCACAGCGCCCGCGAGAGCAAACCGCCCTTCCGAACTCACAGGAACATGATATCGAAATCAGAGAGCCGCAGCTTGTGGGCGTACATAAGGAGAAGATCCACAGACAGCTCATCTAAAAGCTGTTCATCGGTGTCGTCGGGATCAAGAGCCTCGCCGGCCCCTGGTCCGGGATCTCGCGCGGCCATGGCGTGGCCACCGCCCGCGTTCCCGGCTGCGGCGTGCAGGAGCAGCTGGTAGGCGTTGACAAGGCGCTTGAAATGCTCCGCAGCCTGTTCTTGCGTGCAGCTGCCCGAGGGTCCAGGTGCGCTAACAGTTGATGGTGCGCTGGGCGACGTGGCTGCCACCCCGCGGTCGAGGGGCCGCGTGGGGCTCCACGGATGCGGTTGCGCTGAGCTCTCATCCTCCTCGGCCACGGTGGCTTGCACTGGTGGGGTCGCGAGGCTGTTGCTACTCGGTGTGTGCTTGTCGGGGTGCCTGCCGGAGGTATCGGGTGAGAGTGCGCTGATTGTTGTCGAGGCTGATTGGCATCCGCGTGACAGTGCGATAGGATTGCATGACTTGTAAAAACCTAGCCTGGACGTCAACCTCCAGGACCATGGTCACGCCGCGGCACTTCCTCAGATGTCGGCAGGGAACTCAAAGATAACTGCGGGTCCCGCGCCTACCCGTCGTAACGCACAGGTATGTGCTGTACAACACAACCAACTCCAACCACCCACCTTTGTTGACTATGGCACTTTTATAACATCGATGAGCATTATTCAGCGCAGTTGCTTTGGGACTGATGCCTCCCACCACTCACCATTGCAGCGCCCGCAAACGGAAAGCCCTTCGGATTTCATCGACGGACGGAAGGGTTGAGCCCTGCCGACGATGGTAGATCACCACGTCAAACAGACCTAACAACATTGATTTAGACGAAAAATCACCAGCACCGCCGCCAAACCTGCCTGGCGCTCGGCTATGAAACCCAGCAGGTGAAGGGCCTCCACTACAGCCATGATATTGTATAATGAGGGTACGGTGACAAGAGGTGGTCAGGAGGGTGGCAGTAAAGCATCGGCATCGTTATACAGTCATCTGCCAAGCGACAGAGAAGTGGGACGCCAGCCCTTAAGGAAATTCTTGGTACGTCATGAAGGTTCCATTGTGATAAATGGATTACGAACTTTACGTATGTATGACTTTGAGTCTGTGGGAACAGTTGCAATGAAGTCGGTGGCAGTTATCGGTTACCAAAAAACCTAAGACAGACGTGCCAACTGCACAGACTGAGGCACTGGGCCCTTCGGTCATCGAGCCGTCACGTGGTCGCGCATCGCGCGGCGCTACCGCACACCAACTGCGGTTGTACCTCCGTAGCGCTTCGTTGCTGCAGGCGGCTGCAGGCGGGTGCAAGGTATGCAACCTGAACCCCAAGTCCCGAACGGGGGATCCAGCGGGCCCAGATAGCTTCGTAAAAGCCTCGTGAAGCCTCATACCATCAACCCTGCGCACTCATCCCCACCCTCCCCGCGCGGGTTCATGCCGTCATACCGGCCAACACACCAGGTTACTGACGCGCCGTGATTATTGCCCCTCCTGGAAACCGCACCAGACCCGGCCCTCTCAGTCTGGCACGCTAAGGCCTGCGGCATGTTTAACTTTGCAGCACTGTGCGACCCGATCGCTGCCGAAACTTGAACCTTGGCGCGTCACACCAGGTCACACACGACCTCAGCTTTGCTGATGCCTTCACAACCAAAAGCACGCGAAAAACTGAAGCATGGTCGACGTCGCCCGCATGGTTTATGTCCTGCGGATGGCGGCTGGGGGCTGGCACGTGCCGGTGACCAAACTTGCACGTCGGAGACGCAGAGTCCGCTTGCTATTGTCCACGTTCCGTAACTAGGTCCGTTATGACCTAAACGCTTTCTCTGAAGGAAGCACTTGCTGTGCCGAGGGCGCGACGCTTTGGAGAGCATGAGGGGCCGCGGCCATCCCAATCGCCCCGGGTGACATCGCTGTACAATGTAACGTGCGAAGCTCGATCCATCCCAACCGGAACCAAACGTACCGACCTGTCATCAAGTCAACTGTAGTCAGTGGCAGATGTGCCATCAAGAGGCCCGAAGGTAAATCGGACATGCAAGGCAAAGGGCAGAGGAGGTAGTGAGGAAGAAGGCACAGTGAGCAGCTATGCACAGCAAGCAAAGGCCCTTGAAGATAAGTGGGCGAAAACAGGGCTTACGAAGACGTGTGAAGACATGGGGGTCATATGTGGGCGAGGGGAGTACAACAGGGTCGAACGTGGGATCTGCTGTATTGTAACCGCCACAAGGTGGGCCCTTAAGTTCCGACCGGGTGTTCAAACGGGCCCGCCTCATCTCAACCCCTGCCAAGTACTGCGCAGCCATCCTCCATCACCCGGGGGGGTCATGCCACCATACCGACCAACACACCAGGTTACCAGTGCGCCAGGATTATCTCGCCTGGAAACCGCACCAAACCCGCCGAATCACTTGGCGGGGAGGGGGCCGGAAATCGAACCGCGGATCTCTGGACAAAGTGCCGACGTAGAGTCGGGGGCATCGGGTGAGGGCCGGGTGGGGGCCCGTGGGTTGACGGGGTGAGATGGGAGCCGCGTTCGTTTTGAGTCAATGACCACGGAGGGGGCCCCTAAGGGGTCCACTCTGTAACGGATGCATCAAACCACGGAATTCGCAACGCAAGATGCCCGACAGACGTGCGTTTCTGGACGGCTGATGAATTGCAGGTGTGAAGTGAAAAAGATCTGGCGGGCGAGGGCGGGCGTCAAGCCATCGCCCGGCCGCTGCCCAACGCCATATATGCAAATCCACGCAAACGAGCAACCGCCCCCGCACAACCATCCTGCCCAGCCATCTAGCCACGGATCAAATCTGATTGCCGCATTTCTATTTTGCGTTCCTCACATCGGCAGCGCGCGCATGAAAATGTCGCAGGGTTGTGCGGTCGTACGTGCAAGGCTGTTGCATATCCGATGACGGGTTAAGATATTGGGATTTCAAGAGGCGCGGAAATTCTTAAGAAAAATGATGCTGCAGGACCCGCACTGAGAACCCTTGGAATATGAGCGACCGGCATCCTTCAAGCATTTGCGCGTCCCAACGCAGGAAAAATAAATCGTAATCAGTTTCGTAACAGTTCATATTCGTACAGGCTCGTCTGTGAAGAGATGCCGCAATTCCTACCGTTCATACCTGCTTCGCAGGAAAACTCTGGTGCATACGGCTACTCAAGGCCACCGTACATACCCAGACCGCAACGACCAGTGACAGCTGGCGTCTTCAAAGACTTTTCAGTTTGATCCAATGTGCACCTTGCAGGATCTGTAGTAAAGGTAAACAAAAGGATTGGTTGCCGGCTCGGTTGCCGGGGCAATCCTGCTTGAAGGGGCTTGAACATGCGCTGCACCCCAAAAGCCACCCGCGTTCAGCCAGGTTCAACCTTGGCAACATGGTTGCAGAATCGCCCAAGCCATCCGTTGCATGCGGTAACAGGAGGCCCTGTTGTGGCCGTCGTCGAGCGGTGACCGTATTCACGTTGGTGTCAAGGCCAGCAAGATCCATCAAGATCCACCCGTACTGCCCAAGCTGACAGAAAGCTGCACGGCCTTGAGTATGCCTCCAGCTTAACGAAGGTAGAAATCAGCAATAAACCTGCAAACCGGCATTTGCATGTGTGTTGCATCAGTGCCACGCTGCCGTTCGTTCGCCGCTCTTTCACCAATACGTGATAGCAAGCATGAAGCGCAGGGCTTCGCAAACCTGGACTTAGGAGGTGTCTCCAGGGCAACCAGTAGGCCACGTAAAGCACGGCTTGGAGAATCGGACGTATGCGGGGGGAGGGGAAGCGGAACGGGTCAGCATGCGCCTCTCGAAACCTTCCACTACAAGACAAGCATTTGCACACGTTGTATCTGCCAACGGTCAATATCTAAGCAAATCCCGCTGGCGGTTTTTACACGGTCGGGTCAAGTGACTCATATGCATGATATCTTGCCAATGCACAAATTATTTTCAAAGGCTTTGCACTCAGTTATTCTTTCATACTCAATCTTGGTGCTTCACGACAATATCATTCAACCGATAGGCTTATGTAATAAAATCATTATAGCCGTCACGGCTTTCTCGGCAGCCTCAAATTGCAATAGTTCACGTTTGAAACATACATGTTCTAGCCTGCACATTGGTATGTTCCTTGATGGGCGCCCTCTCCAGTTGCTTAGTGAACCGGGGCGACGCACCACGCGCCCCCGGTCACACGTCTAAGTTGTCGAAGACTCTGCATGTGCAAGGTTATGAAGGATTGCTGCAGTCAGCGGACACGGGCGCACAACGTTGCGAACTGGGAGTCGGTGAGTGCGCACTGTTGTTTTATTTCGATGCATCCAGATTGAATTACACAACCTTCATCGCCTTCGAATTATTCTGTCAGAATGCTCTCCGGTTCAGCGGCATCTGTCAATTACTCAGCGAGCCACAGGCGATAATGACACCGTTCAACGCCTTTGTTATCATACAGGTAAAAAGCGGTCTGCTGAAGGAGAATTTTATTTGGGAGCGTGCCACTTTGTGCCATTTTAGGTCCTGACTGTGAAGGTCCTAACGATTTCAGGTGGTCTCAAACATCACAGGTTCAAAACGCTAACCTGCTTCACCAGATGCCAATTTATATCCTATATGCTTGTGATGTAGTCAGAGCACTTCGTGCCCACCTAGAACCGTGCGCTGGTGCCGATGCACGTGTTCAGCAAGTAGAGTTACACCAGCTGCACAGCGGTTCCCTGCAATGGAGCCCAACGCGCCGGGGTCTTACACATGATCGGCCTATCGCTGCGTGTGCAACGCTCAAACGAAGCGCAACTCTGCATCTGACGCGATGCCGTGGGTGTACGGGAGTCGACCTAAACCACGAACCCACGAACGTCATGACCGTCCGAGAGGAGCTGCACGATCGCAGCGGAACAGACTTCACAGTACCCAGCTCGAGCGCACTGACAAACAAAGTGGGGTCTTAAGCCAATCACACTTGACAGGTCAGACAGCGCGATGAAGACGGTTTCACCGCGCGGCAGCTGCAGCTGTAGATTGCTCCGAAGTCCGGACACCGTCATGCCGGGCACCTAAGGTTGACAACTACTAGTGTCAAGGGCTCGCATCACATTACCACAATACATTAATTCGTTAACAGCTGTGTGGCGTCCGCAGGACTAGTCACACATGAATTAGACTGTGTCCGGTACCCCTGTCCAATGTTACAACGATGGAAACGGCCGCTTCCCCCTGCCACTTAATCCACAACCGGCCTGCAGGCGCTGACCTCGCGGTCCTCAATCGCGCGGCGCTTGATGCCGCGCTGCGGGAACTCCCTCAGCAGGTCGCCGTACTGTACGTGCCGTACACAAGCACGTCTATCCCCGCAGCGGCGCAGCCCGAGGGGTTGGCCGCCAGCGCAGGCCAGCACCAGAGTTGCAGTGGCGTCGCTGGCGAGCGTCGGAGAGCTGAGATGACTCCAGGGTCTGGTGGTGGTGGTGATTTCACCCAGCAGCAGCAAGGCAGCGGCGGCGGCCTGGTTACTGGGCCCGCCGCTGCCTCGTCGCAGGGCCAGGCACAGTCCCCGCATCGCCATCTGGTAATCACCACGGAGCAGGGCTCCACAGCTCTGGGCGTGGTGCTCACAAACCGCGCCGCGGTGGGCGCCCTGCAGCTGGCTGATGACGACGACATACTGCGCTTTCTGGCACGCGCATTCGAGCGGGACTCGTGCCTTCGAGTGCTGTTCCAGGATATCGTCAAGTAAGAATGAACCTGGGACCAACTCTGTTACGATGCATGCCACACCTGGGTGCGGGGGAGCGCACCGGCGAGCGAGGAAAATGGTGCAAACAGAGACTGCCAAGAGGGGCGGGCGTGACAACTGCCCATGAGGTTTAGCTGGCAGCATGGGATACGGCTCGTGAATGCCCCGCGGCAACGCTTACAGACGACTCCGTCGTGTTCATGTAGAAACAAGGGGGCGGGGCGATGAGGCGAGGGCGGCCCCCGCGTCCCGCAGGCGACGCTGTTGACTTGTGGACTGTTTGGCAACGCTGTTGACTCGTGGACTGTTTGAAGGCACCCCGTGGGGCGCCTCATGCCCTGCACCGATGCCCGCAACGCGCTCGGAGCCCCACGTTTCTTGGTGCTGCCTGCACACCCGCGATGCCCGCGAAGACCCGCTCGTTCCGTCTGCCCCTGGCCAGCCGACTGCTGCAGGGCAACCTGCACACGGTCCACCACTTCGTGCCCGGCGACTTCGGACGGGGCCGCTACTTCCTGAGCTTGCGGGTGGGTGGGATCCGTGAAAAAGGGGTACCGAAATTCGGTAGGCAACAACAATGAAACGCACTGACTGCCTGAAGAGGGAGTTGCTCCGCAGCGTCAGCGCCTGCGGGCGGGTGTACAGCTTGTGTCGCCGTCAAGCACGGGGCCCAGGGAAAGGACATGAAGATTCCCCCAGGCCCCGTCCTCTCCTCTCAATTACCCCATCTGGGTCCGCCCCTCATATGCCGCGCGATGGGTCGGCTGCAGGTCTCCGCCTTTGTCTACCAGACCGACTCGGGACCCGGACCTGGACCCGGACCCGGCCACCTCTCCTGCCCCGGCGCCTTTGCATCCGAGAGCATCCCCGGCGTGCACCAGGCGCCCGCCTCGCAGGCCTCGGGGAGCCACTCGGCGCTTCCCAGCGCGGGGGGCTTCGCGAGGTCTCCGACGGCGGCGCACCTGGCGCCGGGGGCTGTGACCCCGGCCATGATCCTGGAACTGGACGTGCCGTACGAGGGCAAGGAGCTGGCGGCGCGGCTCCAGCGGGACTACATGATCATCTCCAACATCCCCTGCATCGTCACCATGTTTGACGCCGAGGGGTGAGTAGCGGCGTAATGACCGGAAATATTGTTATCAAGGATGTTACAGCGGACCCTGCGGGTCATCGGTGAGAGCCGGAGGTATGTTGCACGAGCAGGGGCACCCAGGGCGTCCGAGCGGCTACGCGCTGCGCTGGAATGGTGTACCACCCATCAGGACCGGCGGGCCCCGCTCTTCACCGAGCGAGCCTCCAGGGAATGCACCCGTGCTGTGCGTGTTTCACGAGAAGCCCACCCGAACCACCCAAGATGCCCAAGATGCTTACCCGTCAAGCTGCAATGTGCTTACCAGGGAGGCGGCGAAACGTGCAATTTGCAAACAAAACAAGACGGCCGCGCCACCACCGGTGTGCTAAGCAAGCGTGATTTGAACTAAGGATAACGTTGTGCGTGTGTGTGTGTGGGTAGGTGGGTGGTGTCGATCGGTGGGCAGGAGTGGGGCGTGGGCATGGGCACGGGGGCGCCCAACGTTTGCCCGTATGCGTAAACTATGCATCCCATGCCCGGGCGTGTGCGTGTGTGTATGCGCGCGCGCGAGTGTGTATTAGAAACGGAGTGCGTGTATTCACCCTGCGCGAGTGTGTGCGTGTGTGATCAGATGCTCCCGATCTGATCCGCCGGAAGCCCCGCCCGGTTGTATATGCCCTGTGCGTCTCCTTTGCGACCCTCAGGCGCGTCGTACACCAGAACCGCGCCAGCATCGCCTACATGGGCCACATGGTGGGCTTGGAGCAGCAGCAGGAGCAGCGGCGGCAGTCTGTAAAGCAGCTGCAGCAGCTCACCCCGGCGCCGGAGCTCGCACGTCAGACTCAGGGGCCTAGGGAGGGGCCCAGTCCGAATCGGCTGCAGCAGCTGTTTGCAGAGGACCCCGCCAAGCTGCGGGAGGTCATGCAGGCGCTGGCGGGTGGTGCAGGGGTGAGTGGGGTGTGTTTAGCAGGGGTTGGGGGATGAGTGGCGTGTGTCCAGCAGGGGTTGGGGGGGTGAGCGGGGTGTGTTCAGCAGGGGTTGGGGGGATGAGCGGGGTGTGTTCAGCAGGGGTTGGGGGGGATGAGCGGGGTGTGTTCAGCAGGGGTTGGGGGGATGAGCGGGGTGTGTTCAGCAGGGGTTGGGGGTTGGGGGGGATGAGCTGGGTGTGTCCAGCAGGGGTTGGGGGGATGAGTGGGGTGTGTGGTAACCAAACCTGCCCGAACCAAAGCAGTCGCAGAATGATAAAAACGGCGGCCATAATCTGAGGAGTGGGGCAGTTGAAGGCGAGCCCTGGAGAAATCGATCAAGGAGGGGATGGGGGTTAGGCCCGCTTGACTTTCGGCATCGAGGGGCGTAAAGATCTGCCGTCCAGCAGGGGCGGGGCGGGGCGGGAGTGTCGATGAGTCGAGTTGAAGGTTGCACCTTGCAAGCTGGTCTAGGGGGGCTGTGGAGCACGACGAACTAAGCAGGCCAGGTTAAGAGGTTCGCTGCGTGATTCGTGGCTCACTGCCGGCTGCAGGAGTGGAGAGGTCTCGTGCGCGTGGCGGACCGATTGTGCCACGGAGGGCCCGGGCGGCGGTCTGCCCTTCCCGCCACCCTCGCCGGCGGCAGCAACGGTGACGAAGGCATCATCATCGGCGGTCGTGGCAGCGGCGGCGGCTGCGAATCCGGAGGCGAAGGAACGCCCGAGGCCAGCGGCGCCGCCACCTCCAGGGCGCTCCGAAACACTTCTGCGGGACAGCTTCCAGCAGCTCCCAACCTGGGCCCTTTGGCCGGCGCCTTTGCCTCGTCCGCGTCACCCAGCCCATCGGCAGTGGCGACCGATACCCGCCGGGATCTAGAACCTGCCCCTGCGTTCGCAGCAGCTGCCGCCGCCGCCGCATCTGCGGCGCCCGAGAGCGAGGCTGCTCCGGCGGGGGCTAGTGCTGCCACTGACGGGGGGGTGAAGCCTGACGAGGTGGCCCGGACCTCGTGGCCGCTGGCGCACCTCGGTCGCCGCGACCCGCCGGCCCAGGTGGTTCGGGCGATGCAGTCAGTGCTGAAGCCCCGGGGCGGCGGGAGCTGGCAGGGCAGCCGCGCGCGTCCGCGCGGCGCCGAAGTGGGTCCCAGGAGCGGCTCTGTGACCCTACCGCCCCGGTCGGGCGGCGGCAGGGATAGGAAGGGGGAGCGGGGCCATGGGGATGCGGTCCCGGCCGGGGGCGGAGGAGTGGTGGAGGGCGAGGAGGCCGACGGGGCGGCGGATGCGGTTGATATCAGCCCGTTTGCGACTGCGGAGGCGGCGATGCCAGCGCTTGCGGATGAGAGACCGCTGTTGGGAGATGGTGATGGTCGCGGCCCTAGTGATGCGGAAGGGGAGGGAGGCGCGGTGCCGGGTGCGGCTGACGGACAGTTTCAGAAGCAGCGACAAAGCCAGGAGGGCGCTGAGAGCGCCGGCACGCTCGAGCTGCAGCCCCCGGCGCCGCGCGGGGTCGATGGTGGGTCCAAGCGGACTCATGGAGCCGAAGGTGAAGGCCCGGGAGCGGAAGGCGCCAGCAGCAGCAGCAGCAGCGGCAGCAGCGCCGAAGCAAGGCTGTGCGAGTCTGCCGATGAAACAGACGTCGCGGAGGCTGAGGCGGTGGAGGCGGAGGCGGTTGGTGTCGGAGTGGTGGCCGTGGCAGAACCGCCGCTGGAGCCCAGCTCTGGACAGACGTCGGTGGCGGCATCTGGCCATCTGGAGTCGGATGCCCTCCGCCTCCCGGGCATGCTGGACCCTCCGGGCATGCTGGAACCCGGGGAACGGAAGACCACCACGCATAGCACCGATGACGTCGACGGTGAGACGGACGGCCTGGTATCGCCCAGGCAGCTGCGGCCGCCGGGCACGACGACGCGGGAGGCCGCCCCAGCGGGGGCCCCCCGGGTGGTGGTGCCGGTGCGCAGCTTCCCGGTGTCATTGGTCTCGGAGCCTGCGTCGGCGGCGCCGGCGTCGACCGACAGGACCTCGTACGGCAGTGTTCCAACGGCGGCGACGCTGCTGCTGCACCGCGTGACGGCCTGCAAGCCGGAGCTTCACTCCCTGGAGGCCGCGAGGGACTCTCAGTTGAACACGGCGGGTGAGCTGACGGGAGGGAGGGCCGGAAAGTGAGGACGGAAGGGCAGTGGCGGTTGTGGGGGCAGCGAGGCGCGAGGGCAATGGATTCGCATCCGCCGTGCTGTTACGACATGTGCCGTATACCAGTACTTCACCTTCTCCTATGTGCGCCTGCGTCCGGGGCACCGCCCTAGACGGGCTAACCCCTCTGGCGCCCCGCCGCCGGTGCCGCCGCGGAGCTAAGCTGCGCCGTGGGATCTGGGAGGAGGAGCGGCGAGCGGGGTGTCGTGGGAAGAGCGTCATGCGAAGATGCGATCCAAGGCTCCACGGTGTAGCGCCCTGGCGGCACAACCCTGACCCTCTCTTCCTTTGCGTTTGCCCCATCCTACTTCTCTTTCTGCTGCCACTGCTGCTACTGCTGCTGCTGTTGCTGCGTCCCTAATTCCGTACACAGCGGCGCTCGACGAGGGACAGACTATGATGACCACCGACAACAACTTCTCCATCGAGTTTATGACCCAGACTGGCAGGCATGATGGCGGGGGAGATCCGCAGCGGCGGCACCGGCACCGCCGGCAGCGGCGGCAGCGCCGGGATGTGGCGCAGCGGCGCCCGCTTCGGCAGCCGCGCGTCGCCGCGGGACCTTCCGCTGCCGGCGGCGTTCCGGCGCACCAGCGGCGCCGTTGCCGCCACTGCCGCCGCCGGCGCCATCGGCGGCGGCGGCGGTGAGGCCAGCAAGGCCCCGACTGAGCAACAGAGCTTCGAAGAATTATCGTTCCTGCTGCCCAAGGTCGGCTGTGGAGGTTATGGCGGGGGCGGCGGGGTACGGCAGCCGCCGGCGGCGTTCATGCGCAGGGGTGCGCGGGCGGCGATGCCCCCTAGGGCCCACGGCCGAAGGGCAGACGGGTTGTTACCTGGCTGACCCGCTGTCGGCCTCAGCTGAAGGGGTCACACATCTCTGGGGAGTTTGTTTGACAACCCTCTCGGCGAGGACCACACCCATGAGGCCTGCTCGTATGGCGGCTGCCCTGCTGTCGCTGCTTGCGACTGCCGGTGTGCCGGTACGGGCGGCTTGACGTACCATGCCGTACCGTACTGTACCGTATGTGCATCGTCGTATAATAATCATGTGATCACGCGGAGAACGGACTTGAGCTGGCCGCCCAGGTGGCGACCCGCCAGGCAGCATTCCCCTGCCCCTCCCTGCCACCGCTGACGTCGCCCTGCATCCCTAGGTCCTTATGCCGTTGCCTGTGGCCCTGCTGTCGCTGCCCCGGGGGCTTTGCTCTGTCGCAGCTGGCCCAGGGCAGCCCCGGCAGCTCCCCCAACCACCTGTCGGCGGCCGCGGCCGCAATCAAGCTGGAGGCGGGGCAAACGGGCAGTGGCTCACCGAGGCGGCGGCTCAGGCGCTTTGTCGTGGTGGGGTGGGTGGGTGGGGCAGGGAGTGCGTCGTTAGCTGCACACGGCGGCCGCGGCCCGCACCTCCTGACGCTGGCCGAAGGTAGGTGACCCATGGGCCTCGTGCACGGACCCGTGGGTCGGTGTCGTCACACCGGGCACCTCTGCGTTGCCTCCCGGCCTGCCTCTGCTGTCGCTTCCCCCGAAGCGCACTGACCACCAGCAGCCGCGCGGTGCACGATCCAACGCCCCGGGGGGGAGTCGCCGCCTGCGTTTGGGAAACAAACCCGCCCCACTTGGGACACCCACAGCGGCCCCATGATCCAGGTTCAGGAACCCCACCCGCCCCGACCCGCCCCGACCCGATCCGACCCGCAGGGCCACCCACTCTCCGGCAGCGGTTCCGCGCCGCAGTCCGCGGACGTGGGTGCGGCTGCCGACGGAGCTCCGCCGCCCCCGCACACCGAGGACAGGCTGCGTGCCGCCACCGCGGCCGCGGCCGCGGCCGCCGCCGCCGCTTCCGCAGCCGCCGTCGTCGCCGCCGGCCCTGGAGATCCGTCGGAGGCAGCTCCACTGTCGGGCGGCACCACAGCAAGCGCCAGCCTCAGACCCTCAGAGGAGATGCGCCTCTCGCAGTTCGTACGGGGCCGTGACCACGCGGCGGCGGGGGATCTGAATCGGCCGCTGCCGCCGCCGCCGCCGTCACGCACCGTCAGTAGTCCGCAGGTCCCGGAGTCAGTGACGGCGGCGGCGATGGCGACGGCGGCGGCGGCGTCTGCGCGGTCGAATGCCCCGGGAGGCTCGACGCGGGCGGTGACGGCATCCGCGATGGCGGCGCAGGTTTCCGAGGGCGGCGGCGGCGACGGCGCCGCCGCGACGACACTCTCAGACAGCGGCTGCCCCACGGGTCGGCGAGGCGTCAGTGCCGCCAACCATTCGTCGGTGAGAGACGCGGCGGCGTCTCTGCAGGCCAAGGCGGCGGTGGCGGCGGCGGCGGCATTCGAGTCGACCGGGGAGCTGTGCGCTATACGGCGCCACGCGACGGACCCCTTGACGGCGTCGCCGCCGTCGCCGCGCGGCTTGTCCACTGTTGCACCCCTCGGCGGTGGCGGCGGCACTGCCGCCGGCGGCGGTGCCGCCGGCGGCCTGCCGAGTAGGAGCAACAGCAGCACCTCCGCCGCCGCTGCGACGACCATGACCACGAGCACGGCCGGCACCATCGGCATGTCGTACCTGCAGCACATGGGCGGGGAGAACGACAAATGGATCCGTACAGTACGGCGTGCGCTGGAGAGCTCCAACTCCGCCAGTATCGCCAACAGCGGCAGCACCGCCGCCAACGCGCTCATGGTACTGCAGCATCCGTCACAGCTACAGCCACGACGGTACTCCGGGCCCCTGTCCGGCAGCGACAAGCTGCTTGTCGTACGCACGGCAGCCGCCACGACGACGATGACAGCGTCGACGGCTTCGCCGGGGATGACAGGGACCGCACCCGGCGCGCCGTCGTTCGCCGGGTTCTCTACGGCAACACGGCCGTACCCGAGTCACCTCAGCGGAAATACGGAACGTACGAGCGGCGGTTGTACGACAATGGAGCTGCGGAGCGTGGGGCTCATGTCGACGGCGGCGGCGACGGCCGAGGCCGGGGCGGTGGCGGCGGCGCCGGGTCCCTCCGGGGTCTGGCCGGCGGTCTCCGCACCGTTGACGTTCATCTCCCCGAAGATGGACACCTGCAGCGGCCCCATCCCCGCAGCGGTGAGCGTGAGTCATAAGCTGACGCAGCTGATCTTGAACTCGCAGACGGGCGGCAGCGCGGCCGACGGCGCGGCGGCGGCAGCGGCGGCGGCGGTGACCCGTGGGTCAGTGATAGGCGTCGAGGCGCCGACGGGCCACAATGTCGAGGCGGGCGGCGGCGGCGGCGGCTTTCGGTGGCACGAGGTACACGTGCGGCGGTGCTTCGACCCGATCAGCAGCGAGCCGCTGACCATGGTGGGTGAGGGGCTATGGGGGGAGCGGCGGAGGGCTGGGGTGACGGAGGGCTGGGGGTTTACCCGGTCGGGCGGTGGACGGGGGCAGGAGGGTAGGGGTAGGACTTTATGCCGCAGCCGCTGCGGACCGAGTCCTGGCGGTACGGCACAGGCGGTCCTACCTGGCGGCGGCTGGCGCCGGACTGGGCAGCTGGCAACTCTTGGCATAGCCTCGGCAGCTCGAATTTCCTTTCCTCGGATTTCCTTTCCTCGGATTTCCTTTCCTCGGATTTCCTTTCCTCGGATTTCCGACGGCATGCAACTGATGTCCAACACGCCAGGGTGACCAGTGAGGTTGCTGTTTCGGCTGCGCTAGGTGGGAAAGGAGGTAGCCCTACCGAGCTTGTTCGCTGCCCTGGTAGCTTTGATGGATCATGGCTATGTTGACGCCTCTCCGTGTGTTTAGAGAAGAGACCCGCCCGTGTGTGTGTGTGTGCCGCCTCACCGTGGCCCTGCAGGTGATCCAGACGGACGTGACCAGCAAGGTACGGCATGTGGTACGGCATTGAACATCGATGGGGATGTGGCATGGGACACGGTATGACACGGCATGACTCGGGGCATGGGCCATCGGGTACGGCATGGCGTACGGCATTGCTCACGACGTAGCTGACGTCAGCTGACGTTCATCACTGCGTGAGGCCGTTGGTGGATAGGCCGACGGCACTACGCGCCGGTCCGCCCCTCCCTCAGGTCCGCGCCGAGGCCTTCCTGGCTGCCGTACTGGAGGCCGAGCACCGCCTGCTGGCGGACATCTTCCCCAGCCATGTCGTACAAGTGATGACGCGGCGCCGCCAGGACGAGGCGCTTCTGGAGCGGAGCGGGCTGACGCTGCTCCGGAACATCCAGGTGGGGGTGGTGTGTGTGTGTGTGTGTGAATCGTTACATATCTGCCGGGCCGACGCTGGCCGGGGGCGCTAACCCGCCCCATACGGGAGACCGCCGAAGTGTGTGTTAAAATAAACCGAGAGACACGAAGTGTGTGTGTGTGTGTGGAAGGGGGAGGGGGCTCTCCGTGCGTCTCCAGGGAGGGGGCTAGGAAATTGGTAGACAGGGAGGGGGCAGGTGTCCGGACATCGGCACCGCCAGCTGTGCGCCCCTCCCGACCTCGCAACCCCTCCCCGGCCCCCCCCCCGGCATATGTCCGCCTGATCCCGGCTGCGCGCCTGCGCCTCACGCGACGGCCGTCTCGCCCCCCTGCTGCCGGCCGACCGCTGATGTATTATCCGTTTATCCCTCCTCGGGCCCCGCCGCTGCGGCACCGGTACGCGCAGCTGTCCCCGATGCAAGGTCGACCTGCACCCATCCGCTGAGCCCGCGCCTGCCCCCTCCGCCTCCCCCCTCCGTCGCCCCTTCGGTCCTCAAACCCCACACGCCAACATCCCACTCCAACACCCGCAGGACCCCGCCGCGCTGGCCACCCAGCATGACAGCGTGACGGTCCTGTTTGCAGGTGGGTGGGTGAGAGGGGTTGACTGCGGTGCTCCACCTGATCTCCCCACCCACACCCGACGACCTCACCCACCCCCACCCCCCACCCCTCCCACCCCCACCCCTCGTCCCCCACCCCCTCAGACATCAAGGGCTTCACCGAGATGTCCAAGGCGGTGGCGGCCACGCAGGTGATGACCTTCCTCAACGACCTCTACACGCGCTTCGACAGGTGGGGGCGGCGGGAGTGGGCAGGCACACACACACGGCGGGCGGGCGGCGGGCGGGCGGGCGGGCGGGCGGGCGGGTTTCATTTATAAACACACGGCGTAGTTCGGGTTCCGGGTGCCATCTACTCTCATCGCCTGTATCTCCTATTACGCTGGACCTCGCTTCTCGCGGCTCAGTTTCCTTTTACACACACACACACACACACGGCGGCATTTTTCGCGGCTCAGTTTTCATTGACACACACACACACACACACACACACACACACACACACACACATGGCGGCATTTTTCGCGGCTCAGTTTTCATTGACACACACGCGCGCGGGCTGATCATTAAACACACACGCACGCGCGCGCGCCGGCTCACTCGTACCACGACCCGCAGCCTAACCGACGTGTACGGCGTGTACAAGGTGGAGACCATCGGCGACTGCTACATGGTGGCGGGCGGGCTGATGGCTCGCGACGAGGCGGGCGGGTACGGCAGGGCTGTACGGGGCCCCGGCGAGGCTGACCCGCTCCACGCGATGCGGGTGGTGGCCTTCGCGCGGGCCATGCTGGAGGAGGCCGCAAAGGTGGCGCTGCCCAACACGGGGGAGCCGGTGCAGGTACGGTACTTGCGTGTGTGTGTGGGGTGTGTGTTTAGGTTGCGAGGTTTCCATGGGCCTGTGAGACGGCTCTGTCCACGTCATGGAGGGCAAACCCCTGCCTATCAGTACTTACAGAATTGCAGGGCAGGCAGTGTGTGACATGGGTTTAGAAATGCAACCCGCCCGCCCTCCCGATCCCAGGTGGCAATAGGGTGACATGTGTTAAAATAAACCGAGAGACATGTGTGTTTAGAAGTGCAACCCGCCCGCCCGCCCGAGACATGTGTGTGTGGGGGGGGGACAGGAGTGCGTGACATGCGAGGGGGGGCAGAGCAGTGCCCAAATGAATGATACATGACACTGTGTCATTGTTTGAGGAGGGGAGGGCCGCCTGAGAGGTGGCCTCGTCTCGGGGCGGCGTCGCTCAGCGTGTCACCACCAGTTCGTGCTCGCCTGTGGTTGCGAGTACGACATTTTCTTCCTGTGTTGATATTTGTGTGGATGTGGACGCGGAGGTGCACGTGTATGCGGATGTGTGTGTGTGTGTATGAGTGTTTTGGCGGAGTCGAGAAGGCCTCAGCACCCCTCCGACCCCGACCCCGACCCCGGTCACCCCGCCGCCCCGCCGCCCCCTCCAGATGCGAGTGGGCATCCACAGCGGCTCCGCCATGAGCGGCGTGGTGGGGCAGAAGATGCCACGGTTCTGTCTCTTCGGTGAGCGCCTCCTCCCCGCGGGTGTGGGTGTGGGTGTGGGACTGGGTGGGTGATCGGGGGTCACAGCTGGCCGACCCCCATTGTATGGGCCGGCCCCGGCCACCCGGGCCCTCTGGGACGGGGGGCTAAATTAAAAAAATAAATAAACCCGTAGAACGAACCCGGGCACACCCAGCATAACGCAGTATACTTACGGGGTGCATCGACGGACCTCAACTCTATCCCCGCCCTCGTCACCTCCTCGCCTAATCCTTCCTGCTCCCAACCGCCCTCGCAAATGGCCGCAGGTGACACGATCAACACCGCGAGCCGCATGGTGAGCTGACCCGCGGGTCGCGGCGCCGACGCGCTGTGGGGGGGCTCCGGGGGGAAGTTTCGCCGCCACGTGTTTTCGGCCGGGCTGGGGCGTGCTGCCTGGTTAGGACACGACAGGACGGGACCTCTTCCCGGTTCCTGGGCCATTTGGTACAGACGGGGCGGCCCAGCCGGGTCTGCGCCCACCCGAAGCGAGTTCGCGGCGCAGACGTGGGCTCCCTCCCTCCCCCGGTTGGTCGCACCCGCTGCCTCGCCGGCTTGCGTCAATGTTCCGCGTCATCTCTCTCTCGCGGCTGTGTGCGTCGTTTTCCTACAGGTCCTGCCATCCCAGGTCCTCTGCGCGTCGTTTTCATAGCACACCATGGACCCTCCCTCCCAACGTCCCCTCCAACTCCCTCCCTGGCCCCCTCCCTCCCTGGCCCCCTCCCTCCCTGGCCCCCTCCCTCCCTGGCCCCCTCCCTCCCTGGCCCCCTCCCTCCCTGGCCCCCTCCCTGCCCCCCTCCCTCCCTGGCCCCCTCCCTCCCTGGCCCCCTCCCTCCCTTGCCCCCTCCCTCCCTGGCCCCCTCCCTCCCTGGCCCCCTCCCTCCCTGGCGCCTCTCCGCCACCGCAGGAGAGCACGGGGACCCCGGGGGCGATCCACGTGTCCGCCGCCACCCGGTCGCTGCTGCCGCCGGAGGAGGACGACGAGCTGTGGGCGCCCACGGGCGGCGTGGAGGTCAAGGGCAAGGGGCGCATGGACACGGTGGGGAGGGGGGCGGGCGGGGGGCGGCGCGTGTATCGTGGGGGAAACTGAGCCGCGAGACTAGGCGACGGGGAAGATGGGTTTGTTTGTGGTGGTGGATGAGGGGTCAGTTGGGCGTGTCCCCCGGCCTGCACACGTCCTTCCTTAAGTTCCACACACGTCAACTTGTGATCTGGGTCCCGACATGTACGGACGCCGCGCGGGCCTAACGCACCCAAAGATTGGGATTCCGTACATTTTATATTCCCGAGGCCAAGATCCGCAGCCGGTTCTAACCGCTGGTCTGTTCTGTCCGCCGCCCCCTTGCCCTCCTTGTCCTCCTGTTCCTCCTTGTCCTCCTTGCCACCGCCCTCCAGTACATGTGGTCGCCCCGCACACGTGCCGCCAATCGCCAGCGGCGCAGCATGGAGCAGCGCGCGCGGCTGCTGGGCACGCTCAGCACGCTCAGCACGGAGTCGCGGCAGCCCTCCCGGACCCCCTCCCGCCAGGCCTCTCCGCTGCTGTCGCCGTCCGGCAGCATCACCGCGCCCAAGGGGCTGCCGCTGTTCGGGCCGCCGCCGCCGCCCTCATCCCCGCGGGCCACGGCCGCTCCCACAGCCTCCTCACAGCCTCCGCCTCCGCAAGAACTGCATCACCAGCACCACGCGCAGCACGCGCAGCAGCACCGGGCTGCAGCGAGCCGCGGCTCCAAGCCCAGTTCAGGCGGTCGGGGCCGAGGGGTCGGTGGCGTTGCGGCGGCGAGCGCGTTTGATCCGACAAGCACCGTCTGCTGAGCGGCCATTTGCGGTCCCTGCGGTTCCTGTCGGCGACGGTCGATCCATGTTTAGGATCCAAGCCTCAGTTGCTCGGGTAACCCCTGAGAGAATATATCGGCAAAGTGACGACGGTCGGGAGCAGGACTCGATCTCGTGTGGACGTACGTGTGCGGTCCGCGAGTCGGGTGGGCCGCCCGACCTGCGCCTTCCGGGTGGCAACCACCTGCATTCGGCCCGAAGCACACTGCTAGATAGAATTGTTATGTCTGCACATTGCACTGTCGAAACAAGCGAGCTTTCGTTCAATGAAACCCTGAATTTTTCAAGAGACCTTATATTTCGGATCGTCGCACGATGGGGTTGGGTAGCGGAAGGTCCTCGTCGGGGTCGCGGGCCCCTGCACGGTGGGGCGGCGGAGAGGACCAGGCTGCGTGAGCCATCTCCGGGAGCCATCGTAAAGCGGGAAATGGAGAGAGAGAGAGAGACAAGAGAGAGAGAGAGGGAGCCTAGCTGGGCGGGCGCAAGCATGGCAGGGACAGGGACAGGGATAGATGTGTCGTTGGCCTATCTGCGGGATCGCATATCCCGTCCGACGGCGCTCTGTCCAGGGCTGCTGTCCAAGGCTGCTGTCCAGGGCTGCTGTCCAGCCCTTCCAAAGGGACCCCCAAACACTGGTCTTGCGGGGTCAGGGTTTTAATTCTGAACCCCTCAGCTTGCCGACAGTTGGAGAGGTCCTTTGCCGGGTTCAGTGTCAACTGGGGTCCGAGAGAGGCGCGTGTGTGTGTGTGAGGGGGGGGGGCCGCGGGGGGTAGGGTGAGATGTGGGGGGAAGGTTCAAAGCATCGAGGAGGTCGCCGCCCCGGTCGTGTGCCAGTTGGGTGACCGCCCCTTGCGGCCTTGTGCACTGCCCGGTTTTCGTAAGTAGCTGCCTTGCCGCTTGTGGTGCGGAGATGGGGTCGGGCACCTGCGCGCATGGAGCATGGCAAGTGTGCTGGCTTCCGTGGAAGGAGGTGAGCCTGGTTACCCTACTTGGACTTTGTTTCGTCTCGGTAGGCAAACCCACAGTGAACTGTCGTAAGAGCCTTATGTCGTACATGTCATGGGGGATCGCTCATTGGCTTTGGGGGTTAAGCTGCTCGGAAAGGCGCCCACTGCCGGACATCCATGAAGGTGCATTTCCTGCCATATCCACGCATCAGTATGTTCATGGCCGGTCATGCATGCGGCTTGGCCTGGCCTGGCCGGACCTGACCCGGCGGCCGCATCCCCCGCGCAGCCTTGGAACGTTTATTTGCGCATTCTCCATGGTTTTGTCGAGCGGCAGAGCATCCATTTCCTGGCGCCGATCTTTCTGCATGCGGCTCTCACTGTGCGAATCAATCACCCGGGGGAACCTACCCCTCGCGAACGGTCCGCGGTTCCAATTCCCGGTCAGGTTGAGTGATAGCGGATGTAGGGGGTGGGATTTAAGTGAGGCGGTGTGGGGTGGGGAGGGTGTATGTGTGTGTGTGTGTGTGGCGCGTGGGAAGTCTGAGTGGCGAGACTGGAAGTTGGTGGCCACGACGACAGGCGCCTATGTGTTCGTGCTCGTGCGTGTGTGTTTAGCGAAGACGCCCGCCCAACCAAAACGAATTTGTGGGTGTGGGACGGTGCGGGTGTGGGTGTGGGTGGGTCGTGCGTTCATTTGCTCATGTGGGGGCGGGACCATTCCCCTGGCGACGGAATCTGCCAGCTCTCTAGGTTCGAGCCAGGCCTTCCCGTGGGGGTTGATTCCAGAGGTCCCTTGCTCCAAGGGCGGGCCTGCCCCTCCTTGGAGGTTCCGTTGTGCTTCGCTTCATTCACTTTACTTCATTGGCTTCGACGCGACACTGACATGTATGGCTTCTAGTTGTGCAATAAGAGCACTAACCAAAGGCGCCGTTTCTGATTCCTTATGGCTCTGTCCTCAGCGGCGGGGCGGGGGAAACACATTGGAGGGCGGCGGGGTGCATGGGAACCCTAGGCCGCCGCGCTGGCGCGGAGACCGCCGCCGCGTGCTGACGATACGATTGGGCCCCAGGCCCTTTCCCGGGGAGACCTTTTTCTCCGCCGGGCTGGCTGCTGTCCGGCGGCGCGCCCCGTGCGCAGCATGTGCATTCGACCCGCGGGTGTCGTTCAGGAAGGTCGGCAGCAGCAGTCGGTTGGCGGCTGGGTGAGCGGGTGGTTGGGTGAGTGGTTCGGTGGGTGGTGGCCACGCCCCGATGTGCTGCCCGACGGAGGAGAGTGCTGGCCTCTTTGGGTGCCCGGGATGCTTCTCTGATCTCTGTCGGATCTCTGTCGGATCTCTATAAAAAAAAGTCTCCCTGGAGCGGCGCGCTGATCCCACCGCCCAATCACCTGGGCGCGCGGGTCATGCATGCGTGAAGGCCTGTCACGGCGGGTGCGTAGGACGTTTGGTCGGCGCAGGGTCCTTGCTCCTTGGCCCCTTGGAGGAGCTTATGTTTTTTAAGCATGAGGCAGCCGGAGGGAGGCGCTCGGCAGCGGGCACCCCACGAGCAGGTGCGTCGTGGGGAGGGCGACTGCCGGTCGCCGTGCGTTCGTTGGGTGGTCGCCGTCTGGGTGGTCGCCGCAGCCGGAGGGAGACAAGCGGGTCGGTGGGGGCTGTGAGGACATCGCGCGCTGTGCGGATGTAGGGCGGATGTGAGTTTTCTGTGACGGCATTATACCACATTCCACATAAGACCACGGCCGATCTGGTTGGCGGCTTCCCCGATCGATCTTTGCGGTGCCGTGCGTGCAGTTCATGCCGTGCCGTGCTGCTGGGGGTTTGCGTGGGTTGGGTTGATGATGTATGATGAATTGGACTTCTACATGATTGGGAGGCGGGTGAGAACTGCGCAATGCGCTGCACTGGCGCGCGCTTGGGGGAGATCCGAGGGCTTGAGCCCGGGCCTGGAGTGGCCATAATGGAAGGGCCTCTCCTGGGAGGGCCCTCCAGGGGCGCAGAAACGTGGTGCCGGTCCTCCGAGTAAGCGAATGACCTTCGAAAGCAAGATGGTATCCGCACAAAGCAAAGCGGCAGCGCGAATGTGCTCCGGCGGTCTGTCGTTGCGGCTGCAGGCGGCAGGAGTAGCAGCAGCAGCGGGCGCAAGCGCGCGGACCGTGACGGGGCAGTAGCATGGGGTTAGGGTTTTGCGGCGGAGGGTGTTGACGAGCTGAAAACAATGAGGACGAGGAGGAGGAGGAGAACGAGGAGGAAGGCAATGTGAAGGGCTGCGACGAGCGCGCACGTGGATTCAGAGAGCTGTCTCTTCTGCTCCGGTGTCTTCCACACCGGTTTGATGACCTCGAAGAAGGACGGGTCCGAGAGCTCGCTTGAGAGGGTTCTCTCTTGAGGCCGATGGAGCGACCTTCCAAAGCCTCCGTCCGGGGAAGTACCGTACGCGGTGCGGCCTGTGGGGCTGTGGGACCATTGCTGGTGCGTCATGAGGCGGTGTGGGCCTGTGGGGCCGAGTTGACATTTCATTCAATTGAGGCGTTTAGGAGTGTGCGCACGGCGAGGCACCTGCGGGTGCGGTGCGGTGCGGCGAGGTGCGGTGCGGTGCGGCGAGGTGCGGTGCGGTGCACTGAGGTGCAGTGCGGTGTGGTGTGGTAAGTGATGGATGCGGATGCGGAGCGTGGGGGGCCGAGCGTCCCCGAAAGATTCACGACGTTGGGTCGCAGGGATGGAAGTCGTGTGGCGGCGTCTTGCGGGCGGGGTTCCCCGATATCGTGCTGTCGTACCGTCGCACCGTGGCACATTAAACCATTGGCACAGGACCGGTGGTCTGGGCCGGGTTGGGTTCCTCTTATGTGCCCCTTCAGGAAGGCAGGTTGCCATCAGGTTTTCAACGTCAGGAGTTCTCTGCCCCCATCAATCTGATTCCATGGTACACCATGGCCATCTCTGACCCGACGCTTCGAAGCGCGGATGGTGTCGCCGGCGGCGCAGTGTGATGGGCGCTCTGTGGGCCGCTGCGCTGCGCTGCGCGCCTGGATGCCAAAGCGAGCGGCGGCGAAGGTTTGCGGGGAGGCAGGTCAATCGGTGGCATCAAGGGGAAACCCCACCACCACGGGTGGTTGACCAGGGCACACACTTCAAAGGCGGGCGGCTTGCTGGCCTGCACCCTTCATGGGTGACACCGTATGCTACGAACCTATGATTCGACACCATGGTCTGATGTCCCGGACGGGAGGAAGCAGCGGAGGAAGCAGCGGCAGGTGTGGTGCGCTGGACGCGCGCGGAGGAACACGGGTCCTGCGGCTCCTTTGGACGGCAGGCAGACGGGCAGTTGGGTGAGTGGGTGGGTGTGA
Source organism: Eudorina sp. 2006-703-Eu-15 (assembly GCA_003117195.1). Classification (NCBI taxonomy): domain Eukaryota; kingdom Viridiplantae; phylum Chlorophyta; class Chlorophyceae; order Chlamydomonadales; family Volvocaceae; genus Eudorina; species Eudorina sp. 2006-703-Eu-15. The sequence continues at coordinate 547,207 of BDSI01000012.1, forward strand.
AGCGCCCACCCACCCACCCACGCACAGCGGTGGAGCACCAGTCGGGTGGCCGCGGCTCCCAGTTGATGACGAAGGAGGGCGCACTGACCCACCCGCCCCCATCAGCTGTAGAAGGTCGGTTGGTGCGATGTCCCAGCCTGGTGTGACCAACGACGTCGACACCGGCGTAGGCACCGGCATAAGCACCGACATGGGCACCGACATGGGCAACCCACCGGTCCGGTCCGGTCCCTCACCGCATGCAGCAGACTGTACGGAAATGTACGGGCATATGCGGTACGGCAAACACGCGTCCAGCGTTGCCGGCAGCGCCCTGAGCGTTCCCCCTCCCCCGGTGGCGATCTGTCACCGATCAGACACCCGGTCGCGGCTCTCTAGAGGCCCCGTCGCCTTGCAAGACGACGGGCCACCACCGGAGACGGGAGCCGGTCCCGGCCGTGGTGATGGTTCGCTCATAGGGCCGCCCCGGTGGCTAACTCCCCCTGAGCGGGCTTCATCCCTGGCGGTGGCTGAGCCTCAGAAAAAGGGTGGCTTCCTGGTGGAATGGGTGCGGGGTGGGTTTTCCGGTGCACCTGTGGAGCCTGCCCTGTGCGCCAAGGTGGCGCGGGTTCGTTTTTTCCAGTGCGCGGTGAGGAGGCTGCGGCTGTGACCGATGACCCACGGGGTCCACTGTAACATCATTCATAATTGAGCCGGTCGTTCGCCATTATTGCTGTCGCTACATACGGTTCAGCCAGGGTGAAGCGTGATTTTACTTAACCAGGATGGCATCGTCGTGGCATGCACGTGAGGCAGTGCCGTACTACCCTGCGACGGCAAACGGTTTCTAACGGTCGCCCTTCGTCCAATGACTTTAAGATTCGTGTGGCACTTCTGTGTTTAGAAACGGAACCCGCCCGACCCAAATCAGTTTTTTGTGTTACACCGAGGCCCAATCGTTTCGAGACCTGTGACGACTTGGGGCAAATGTCCCTCCCTCTCTCGCGCGCGCCTTCGAGGGGAGTGTTCTCAATATTGACGGCCCTCCGGACAATCGCGCACCTGGGGGCACCTTGGTCCCTCGGCCCGTTGCATCACTTGCACATCATCGATGGCGGTTGAGCGATCCCCCCAAGTCGTTGCATCACCAGGCTGCCGCGAAGCTACGGCAGGTTCGACATGCCCGCAGATTGAGACGAGTGGCGCGCCATCTCTGACCACTTTCCGCAGCACTTTGCGCGTGGTGTTCTTGCTGTACCCAGCTCGCACTTGGCTCAACACTTGCGAACACTCTAGAAGCCGTCCAGCAACGAACGTCAGTGGTGGTGGTGGTGGTGGTGGTGGCGGTTGCGGACATGTCGCCTGCTGGATGTGTTAGGTGAGGTGGAGGGGTTGCTGGTGGGTCAACAGGGCCGCCCATCCGGGTGTCGCCGAGCTGTCAGTGACCGGCAACAACGCACATGACTTCAATGTTCAATCACGGCCACAATAATGATCGAGGGGCCGGGTCGCCGTCTCGCAGCGCGACGCGCTCCGACCCACGGCATCTGCAAGGTGGTCTCCTAGAGGTGCACGGCGGTCTAGAGCAGGGCCTAAGCAGACAGAGGGGACAAAAAACGGGCTGCTGATGCGAGCTCGAGAGGCTCGACCTTCCTACGAGGAGCGCTCGGGCGCCCTCCGCCCTCCGCGCTCCGCTGCAGCGCGGCCCCTCGCACGTTCCCAGTCAGCTGCCAAAAGATCCCCTGCGCCGCACGACACTCGATTCCCCCGGTTCGCCAGCCCAGCCGCGAGTAAGTATATTCGGCCTTCCCAGTGCAGGCTGGCTGCGGTCCCGTCGGGGATCCCGCAGCTGCTGCCCCTGAGGTCGCCGCCGCCGCGCCGGACGGCTGCTGCCCGGCAGCTGCCGGCGCAGCTTCACCGCCGAGCGGCCGGCGGCATCGCCACCGCTGCCGCCGCCGCTGGCGAAGGCAACGGAACCGGCAGCCGCACCACCGTTGTCGCGACCCCGCTCGCCGGGGCGACCCCGGCAGCCCATGATCCGGCTGCTACTGCCGCGTCTGGTCCCTCGGGGGTCTCCAGGGAGGTGGCGGAACCTGCAACTGCACCTCGACCCGCGGGATCAGCGTTCTCGTGGACCAGGTAGGGCAGGGCAGGGCACGGGGGAGGGCACGGGGGAGGGGTATAGCGGGGCTGCGACCGTGCGACGTAAACACGCCTCCGGTTTGGAGCGTTGCTCCGAACGCGGTTCCGGTACCTGCACTATCTCCTATCTATTCTGCTGTGCCCTAGCCCTGAGGCAACCTGATTCTGTACGGCAAAGGCTGGCCCACACCACGCGTACGGCGGTGCCGTACAACCCTAGGGTCCGGCCCCGGCCCCGGCCCCGCCGGGCTGATCCTGGCGAGAATCCTCCGTCTCAGGATGCCCCTTCCAAGCCCGTCTCCCCGTCCTCCCCCTGCCCCTCCCCATCCCCTCCCCGGCTGCCAGGCACTGGTGGCCCCTGGTCCCCGTGGCCTACCTCCTCCCCGACCGCCCCAACGCCATCACCCTGCTGGGAATCCCCCTGGTGGTGTGGCTGGACAAAACCACCGCCCCAGCCACCGCCCACGGCAGCACCCCGGCCGGCACCTGGCGCGTGTTCCGCGACCGCTGCCCGCACCGCCTGGCGCCGCTGTCGGAGGGGCGGCTGGAGGCGGACGGCAGCCTGGCCTGCTCGTACCACGGCTGGCGCTTCGATGGTTCCGGAGCGTGCCGCCGGATCCCGCAGGCGGTGGACGCGGCGGCGGAGGCGGCGGCGTGCGCCAGTCGCAGGTCGTGCGCCACGTCCTTCCCCGTGCGGACGGAGGTGCGGCGGGATGCGGAGGCGGGCGGTGTGGCAAGGGGCGCCGCACTGGGGCAGCCTACTGGGCTGTCGTTGCATGAGGGGATGGATAGTTGGATAAGAATGGATAGTTGGACACAAAGTGTGTTCTTATAAAACTCGGCTTGGGTTGAGCGCGCTCGTTTCCAGGCCTTACCTGCGCCTTTCTTCTGACCCCCACCCTTCATCCGCGCGCTCATCCCCAGGCCGGCATGCTGTGGGTGTGGGTGGATGACTCACCCGGCGCGGCGGAGGAGGCGGCCGCCACTCCTCTCGTAATGACCAATGACCTCCGAGAACGGGACCGGCGCTATTACGACTACGTCAGCCGTACGGCCGCCGGCGAGAAACCCGCCGGGCCGGCGCCGCCCCCGGTGGTCTGGTTCATGCAGGACTTGCCGTACAGCTACGAGGTGCTGATGGAGAACCTGACCGACCCGGCGCATCTGCCGCAGAGCCACCACGGGGTTACACCTCTGTTGAACAGGTAGGGGTTGGGTGGAAGGGTGCAGGGCCGTGGGCAGGACCACAAGACGGGCGTGCACGTCCACGGCAACACGGCAACACGGCAACACGGCAACACGGCAACACGGCAACACGGCAACACGGCAACACGGCAACGTTTACAGGTTTGATGACACAGTTGATCCGCCACGTCTGGACCCACTCAGGACCACGTCGGCGGCGTGGCTGGCACATGAACTCCGCTGTAACCTGTGGGGTCCGCTGTAACGTAAAGTCGTCAACTCACGTGAACTTGGGCCCAGTGTGGTGGTTGCCTTCTTTGGCGCGTTGAGGCACGAACGGAGGAGGGTTGGAGGATGATACAACAGAGGGGTCTCCGGGCTGTGGATGTAGCTGGGGTCTTGCATGTGTGGAACGGCGGTGGCAGTCGGAGGGGAGCTGCGGGGATTAGAGGTCTGGTCAGGCAACGGCGCAGATTGAATGAATGTGGAGGGGGTCGGTCAGGGTCCGCAAAGGTTGAGTCTCGAATGGCTCTTGGAACGGCAGCGAGCCCCGACCTTGTACGGTATACTGATATGGTCGCAGCCCCATCGGCAACCCGTCGGCTTCCCGGCTGGTCTTGATCGGTGCCGCCTAGGTCGTCAGCCCTGAGCCCCCTCACCGCCGCTTCGCGCCCTTTATGTTTATTCCACGTGCGCTCAGGTACAAGGATGCCGCCATGCCAATGAAGCGCGCCCAGCCCACCGTTGCCGGCACCGCCCCCGCCCCCGCTGCCGGCACCAGCGCCGCCCCCGCCCCCGCGTTGCCGGCTCACTGGGCGTCTCCCAGCGGGCCCGACATCGAGTACGACTACTCGTGGATCCTGTCGCAGGATGGGGTCATCAGCGTCACCATGCCGCACCATATGGTGTACACGTACCGCTCGGCCCTGGTGAGCTGCGGCTGCGGATGACGTGATGGGCTCTCGTTGGGAAGGGCGTCGGTGTTGCATGGGACCAAGGGTGGTTCGACTGCACCACGGATTGCCGACACATACAGGGTCGTGCGCCCCATCCCAAGGACTACCTCCTCCCCCGCAAATGCCTCCCTCCAATGCCCTCCCTTTCTCTAGAACAAGATCGTGTCGGAGATATTTGCGGTCCCCGTGGCCCCGGGCCGGAGCCGCTACATCACCATCATGGCCAGCAGGCGGCCCATGCCGCTGCCGCCGCTGCCTACGCTGCTGGCCGACCCCCGGAAGGCCGTCTTGCCCTTGGCGAGCCGGTGGGTCACGGTGGTCATGGGCGTAAGGGAGGAAAGAAGCTGATGTGCACCCAGATTTCATTCATCCCAGATTTATTTTAATGACATGGCCGGCGGTAAGCAGTCCCGCGCGCGCGGCGGTGTGCCGGACTTCGCTGACCCGGTCTTAGGTGTGTGTTGAAGACCGGGCCAGCTGCGAGCAGTGTCGTGCCGGGACGGCCGGGGCGGTGTGCGGCCGGTCGGTGGGGTGCCTAGGCCGGAACCACATTTACCCGGTCACGTCCGTAGTCCAACCCTGACCACGCCCCTCGTCTCCTGCCAACCTACTACAACTGTCCTTACTCGCCGAACCTTGGTTGGTTGTGCCTCGTCACGGGGCAGCGCGCCCCCGCTGTGCATGTGCGCGTCGTGGTCAAGGTAGCGCCGACCCTTCTCCCCACGTGCATCCATTTTTGTGTCCGATCGTTGCCGATCGGGAAGCGAGTACGGTAAAAAACGGTAATAGCGCTACGGCGGTCCCGCGGCGGCCACATCCCGGTGGGAGGGAAGCATCGCTGGATAGATCCGCCGCGAGGCAGCCGCTCCCCGGACCCCGACGGGGTGTACTGCGCCACACCCGCGCCTCCCAAAGCTTCAGAATTGGGAGCCTGGCTCTGGCTTGCCGTCCAGTCGTTTCTCAACCTAGCCGAAAATGGATCCTGTCGCCACCTAATGGCTGCAACCCCCGGCCCGGAAATGGCTCTCCCCCTGTACATGACTCTCCCCCCTGTGCAGGGTGTTCCCGGAGATGGTGCATCACGTCACCATGAACGACATTCTGGACGGCGACAGCGTCTTCCTGGCCACGCAGGTGGGGACGGGGCGCGCCAGGGCAGGGGCAGGGGCAGGGGCAGGGGCAGGGCAGGGCGGCAGGGCCCTGGTGCCCCGCGTCGCGAACGAAGATGACCTGATCAGGCGACTGCCGACTGGGCCCGCAGCTGAGGGCCAGGCCCCACAGGTTCCGGCCGGAGAGCGGTACAGCGGACGGCCCCTGTCTGGGATCTTGCACCTGTCGTAGCGCGTCATCTCAATGAGTCATGGCCGCCTGTCGAGGTCCCATCGGGCGCTTGGCACCGCTTCCCGGTTGCGCCCTTCCTACAGTCCACAGCAGGGAGGCTCCTCAGCCCGTTGCGAGCTCCATCGGGATTTGGGAAGAACGCGAACCACCGGCGGCACCCACCCATGCTGTGTTTCCCTCCCTCCTGTCGCCCGCTTACTTTGTCGCAGGATGAGCTGCTCAAGGAGGTGGAGGCGCAGGCGGACGCGGACGCGGCGAAGGGCGCAGGGGCGGACACCCAGGGGGTGGCCAGCGGCGGGGAGGCAGCTGCTGCCCGCGCAGAGGGCGGCGGCGGCGGCGGCGGCGCCGGGTTCTGGTCACGGCTGTACTACCTGCCCACCCAGGCCGATAGTGTCGTACTGGCGGTACGGAGGTGGCTGGAGGAGCGGGCGGGAGGCGGCCCATTCCGCTCCAGGCAGCGGTGGCTGCTGGCGGGACCTCGGACTTCGGCAGCGGCGGCGGCGGAGGGGCTTATGGGCCAGCCCCTGGTGTCCACTGTGCCTGGCGAGGTGGGTTGGGCCGGCGGGGACTGATTTCCGGGAGACAATGCGGGCGGGTCGGCGTCATCGCTGACAATGCCGCTACGCACCTAAGGAGGCTGCGGCTGTCACCGATGACCCGCGGGATCCGCTATAAGGTAAATCCAGTCTTCCTGCTGTGTTCCTGCTGTGTGACACGGGGCATGTGTGTGCGGCCTGCCAACACCGCCCGCAGGCGCCCAGCCCGCAGGAGCGCATGCGGCGTCTCAACCGGTACGAGCAGCACACCCGCCACTGCCCCTACTGCCGTCCGATGCTGGAGCAACTGCAGCGCATGGCTGCAGTGGCCCGCGGCGTGCAGGCGGCGGCTGTGCTCGGGATGTGCATCGCGGGGGGAGCGCTGGGGGCGGCGGCGGCGGCGGCAGCCGCGGCGGCATCTGCGGCCGCGACGGCGGCGGCAGCGCCGGCTTCCGCAGCCGCCGGGTCGGCGACTGTTATGGCGGCGGTGCCTTGGACCGCCCCGGCGGCCCTGCTGGCGGCCCTGGCGGCTGTGTGGGCGCTGGCGGGTGGGCTGGGGGCGGTGGCGGACAGCCTGTCCCGGGTGTTCCAGTTCCAGGACTACGTGCACGCGGAGAAGAACTGAGGGTCGTAGCAGCGAGCGCAGGGCCCCCTGGCCAACTATGTAGAGTGTAGACTATCCACCCGGCTGAATGAGTGACGCCGCGCATCACAGCCACGCCATGTGCCCGTACGTGTTGAGTGTATGTGAGGCTGAGGTGCCCGCACCCTCCTCCTCAACAGTGGGCATGCATGGCAACAACCTGCCGTACTGTACCGTACCGGGGGCACGTCGGGTACCAGCTCCCTCAGATCTGTTGGTAGCGCGGGGCGTGAGCAGGTGCACACATACACCAACGTTCCGGTCGATGCCATCTAATGGGCCGTCCTGCTGTACAAATGGAGGGATCGCATGCGGCGCGATAAGTACGGCGGCAAGTTCCAACACACAGAGGTGGGCACACCGTAGGTACGGCGGGGACGGCATCAGCGCGTCTTGGAAACATCGCTGACGGTTGTTTCGCCCACGCTGGCGCGTGAGGTTGCATCGTATATCGTGCCATGCACGATGGCAGGCCAGGGCAGCTGGGTGATTCAACTTGATTAACATTCGAAATTATGCTGGGAGCACGCGGCCTAGACATGGGGGCAGTCCGATGATGGGTCGAGGAATGCGAAGAGGTAAGGAGTCGGGTATGGATGGATGGATGATCGGTCGGTTGTTGGCTGATGAGTAGACCGTCGAGCGAGTCGCCTTGGAGTCACAGCAAGCCTCCGTGTATGCCGTGCATTTGTTTTATGGTTTATACTTTGTTCTTTGTACTGCGTGTACTAAGCTGTTGTACAACCTGGGCACTTTGGGATTGTTCTCATTTACACGCACTAACCTGCTTCACCAATACCTCACCCTCCAATTGACAACGAGTATGAGACACAAACGCGCGCAAACCCATCTCGCGCGCGTTCCTTCAATCGCTCCGGAAGTAGCGCAACGGATATGCTGTTACCACTTGTAATGAGAATCCGTGGAAGCATATATAATACTTTCCATTTTGTCTTGTAAATGTATTTAATATGACAGTCACCACTGACATCTGGCACTCCGATGCGGGCAAGAAGGTCGCATGATAATAGTACTACCCAGCAGGCAAATGCTGGCAACAGAACCGAACCAAATTCGGACACAAAACCTTTCTCGGACGAAGGCAACTGTGCCGTCTGCACCTGCACGGCGAGCGAGCAGCTTCATTGCTGATCTCTTGAAACGATGCTTCCTGAATGAGCCCCATTCGGCGCAAGTACGCAAATACGGGGAGCAATCATGACACAGCCGGCTGCCGTACGGAAGGTCCAACGGCATTGGGCCCATACATCATCCGACCTCGGGCGGGTCCAATGCCTCCTCAGTTCATGTGGAACTCGTCTGTGTACACTGAGAGGCACTGAGAACGAAATGTTCCGAGACCTGCGACGACTGGAACTGGGAGCCCTTCGAGGCCCCTTGGCCGCCTAAGCCCCTTACATCACCCGCGCATCATCGATGGCGGTTGAGCGATCCCCCAAGTCGTTGCACCACCACCTCAGCAGCGCAGCTCCCGACTGATTCGGCACGCCTACAGCTTTGCGCGCGACACCAGCGGCTTTTCCGCAACGGTTTGCGCGTGGTCTTGCAGTGCCCAGCTCGCACCTGACTCCACACTTGCGAACACTCTAGAAGCCGTCCAGCAACGAACGTCAGTGGTGCTCGTGGCGGTGGCGGTTGCGCACATGTCGCCTGCTGGATGTGTTAGGTGAGGTGGCGGGGTTCGTTGCTTGTGGGTCAACAGGGCCGTCCATCCGGCGTGCGCCGACCGCCGAGCTGTCAGTGACCGGCAACAACGCACATGACTAGAGGTGTTGGGCCGCCGTCTCGGACCGCGACCCTCGGGTCGGTGAACCTGCCCTCCTCGCTGGTCGCTGCCCGGGCACGGCGGGTCGGAAACAAACAAACGCCATGGTAACGAACACTGCAGCGCCGCGTGTGTTCGGGTTATCGGGCCCTTGGGTGCGGCGAAAGAGCCAATGCGTGAGGGAAGTGTGCGGGAGGCTTCGCTTTCCGGGCCCTGACCAGCTGTGTTGTGCCGCGAGCGTCCCCCGCCCGCCCAGCCCCGCGGCCAGTACGTCCTACCGATATCCGCCGCAGCGCCACCGCCGCACACCTGCACGCCCGCGCCCTCACCCGCTCATTCAGTCCCAATCAGTCTCCTCAATTAATTCCCGGAGGATCCCCGCCTCGGCGCGTAACGTGCCACAGTCACTTTTCCTCATTCCCCAACAGCAGTCCCGCATCCCTCCCTGCAGTCGTGCAGTGTGTGGTGAGGAAGCCATGGCTGTCACCGATGACCCGCGGGGTCCACCGTAACATGGTTAATCCCTCCCTCCCGGTGCGGAACTTCCCGGTGCAGGCTGGCTGCGGCCCCGTCGGGGATCCCGCAGCTGCCGCCCCTGAGGTCGCCGCCGCCGCGCCGGACGGCTGCTGCCCGGCAGCTGCCGGAGCGGCTTCACCGCCGAGCGGCCGGCGGCATCGCCACCGCTGCCGCCGCCGCTGGCGAAGGCAACGGAACCGGCAGCCGCACCACCGTTGTCGCGACCCCGCCGGCCGGGGCGACCCCGGTGGCGCATGACCCAGCCGCTACTGCCGCGGCTGGTCCCTCGGGGGTCTCCAGGGAGGTGGCGGAACCTGCAACTGCACCTCGACCCGCGGGATCAGCGTTCTCGTGGACCAGGTCGGGCAGGGCAGGGCACGGGGGAGGGCACGGGGGAGGGGTATAGCGGGGCTGCGACCGTGCGACGTAAACACGCCTCCGGTTTGGAGCGTTGCTCCGAACGCGGTTCCGGTACCTGCACTATCTCCTATCTATTCTGCTGTGCCCTAGCCCTGAGGCAACCTGATTCTGTACGGCAAAGGCTGGCCCACACCACGCGTACGGCGGTGCCGTACAACCCTAAGGGTCCGGCCCCGGCCCCGGCCCCGCCGGGCTGATCCTGGCGAGAATCCTCCGTCTCAGGATGCCCCTTCCAAGCCCGTCTCCCCGTCCTCTGCCTTTCTCCCCATCCCCTCCCCGGCTGCCAGGCACTGGTGGCCCCTGGTCCCCGCGGCCTACCTCCTCCCCGACCGCCCCAACGCCATCACCCTGCTGGGAATCCCCCTGGTGGTGTGGCTGGACAAAACCACCGCCCCAGCCACCGCCCAGGGCGGCACCCCGGCCGGCACCTGGCGCGTGTTCCGCGACCGCTGCCCGCACCGCCTGGCGCCGCTGTCGGAGGGGCGGCTGGAGGCGGACGGCAGCCTGGCCTGCTCGTACCACGGCTGGCGCTTCGATGGTTCCGGAGCGTGCCGCCGGATCCCGCAGGCGGTGGACGCGGCGGCGGAGGCGGCGGCGTGCGCCAGTCGCAGGTCGTGCGCCACGTCCTTCCCCGTGCGGACGGAGGTGCGGCGGGATGCGGAGTTCGAGGTACTGCGCTCGAGTACCTGTGTCCCGGCGGAACGCTCAGTTAGAAGCCGCAGGCCTGGGCCAGACCTTGGGCCAGATGAACCCCACAACCCGGCCCCGCGCCGCCCGCCGCGCCGTCCCTGGCCCTACCGCAGGCCGGTATGATTTGGGTGTGGCCCGATGACGCACCAGACGCGGCGGAGGCGGCCGCAGCCGCCCCCAACCTCCTCCTCCTCAGCTACGGCGCCCGGCACCTCGACCAGCGCCATCGGGACCACGTCAGCGGGGCCGCCAGTGGGGGGTTGCCGTCGGGCCCGGCTGCCCCTCCCGTACTGTGGTTCATGCGGGAGTTGCCGTACAGCTACGAGGTGCTGATGGAGAACGCCACGGACCCCTCCCACCTGCCCTTCAGCCACCACGGCGTCACCCCCGGGCTGGACAGGTGGGGTCGTGTCAGTGTATGATTCGTTCGTACATATGTTGATCTGTACGACGAAGATCACCATCATGCGTGCCAAGGCTTGCCGTACCGGAGGGTCAACTAGGAGTCGTGAGGGCCGCGGGGAAGAGTTCTATGATTGGGTGGAAGGCCTCTATTGTGTTGCCTCAGGTGTCGGGTTTAAAGGCAGGGAACTGTACCGCCCGGCCTCCACCTGAGGGGAAAGGAGGCGCTGTCCTCACCACACCGCACGGACGCCCTGCGTACGGATTACGGAGGTAGTGTACGGATGTGTACGGAAACGCGGCTGGCGCGGACGCTATTATCAGTGTGAGTTGGCATCTCACCATTGCATGGCACCCATGGCACTTATGTGTGCAAACCCAGGCAGCGACTGCCCCACACCGGCGATGCCGCCTGATGGCGACCTCTGCGCCTACGGTGACCTTCGCCGATGTGACATCGCGGCATCTCGAGATCTCATCCTTTCTCAGGCGTTCGGGCTGCAGGCTGCGCATGCCGTGATCTGCCCCTAGGCCGCCCAACCCACCAACCCCGTGTGCCCCTAGGCCGCCCAACCCACCAACCCCACGCCGCCGTCGAACAGGAAGCGCCCATCAGCCCCCACGCCGCCGCTACGCCGCCATGCAGGAGCAAGCCCGCGGCTATGCCTATGAAACGGCCCAAGCAACCCGCAGGCACGGCCACCTGCAGCAGCACCACCATCACCACCACCAGCAGCTCCGCCACCGCCACAACCGCCTCCACCACCGGCGCCAGCAATGAGCCACTGCAACCGGGTGCGCCCACGGGCGCGGCGGCGGCGCCCCCGCCCCACTGGGTCCGTCCCAACGGCCCCGACTTCGTGTACGAGTACGTGGGGGCGGGCGCCGCCAACGCCACCATGAGTGTCACCATGCCGTACAGCGTCATGTACCACTACCGCGGGGGCAATGTGAGATCGGGGGGAAGGGGGGGGGCGGGGCCTGGGGTGGGCAGCCCTGGGATGCAGGCTGAAAACACCCGTACTGCCGTACTGCAAGCGTCCACCCATTCGCTTTACCATACACCGTAAGCCTCACCACCCACCACCCACCCATTATCCCTTTCTTCTCTCCCGCACCGCCCTCCTGCCTCGCCCTGTGTGTCCCTTGGGTTTCCTTCACGCGGTCATCCTCCCCCTCCCCCCGCCGAGACAGGACACCCGCATCGAGCTGTTGATCGTCCCCATCGCCCCGGGGCGCAGCCGGCTGCTGGTCGCCATCAGGGCCATCCCGCCGCCCCTGCCGTCCCTGCCAACCTTGCTCAGCCGACCCCGCCAGGCGCTGTTGACCCTGCTGGGCAGGTGGGCATGGTGGGACGGTGCGGCCGGGTGTCCCGCGCCCGCGCCCCAGGCGGACGATAGATCACGGTACTCGCAGCGGAAGACCATTGCGGCGCGGGCTGTAGCTGCTTTCGTGACGTCGCCGCGGCAGGTCTGGCAAGACCTGAATGTGCGGAGTTGCAGCTCTGTACGGCATCGGTAGTTTTCGTCCTTGCGTTGCCGTACTGCCGTACGTGTATGGTGCCTGAATCAGGTGCCTGAACGACGTCGGGCACCGCCCTGTGACCGCCCGCCGCCCTGACATCTGCTGCCTGTACGGCACAGGTACGACCCGGTGGTCTTCGCCCACGCGTGGCAGAATGAGATCACGGACGGCGACACGGTGTTTCTGAGCATCCAGGTGGGGGCAGGGGGGTGGGGTGCCGGGG